>PVKS010002721.1:14313-114026 GCA_004027875.1 Aplodontia rufa | reverse complement strand
TTAGGAAGAAGTCCAAGAAGTCCCAAAAAGTCAGCCAGGTTCCAAACCAGACAGCATAGGAACGAGGGGGACAGGACCCAGGGCTGAGCTCCACCAAGGCCTTCTGGGCAGCTTGGAAGCAATGGATCCTTGAACATTCAACCTCTTCCCTCCAGGACTTTCCAGAAGTTATAGCTCAAAGCCAGAGGCTCTGGTCACCTGGCAGAGGCACTAAGCTAGGAACGTCACAAACAATGACCCCATGTTAAAGTGACTCAGAAAGTTGGGTCCTGCATTTCTTTCCCTTGAAGACTAAAACCACACTGGGTCATGAGCCCAATTCAGCTCAGAAGGCCGAGAGAACAAGCCCTGGACAAGGAGCCAGAAGTCTCAAATCCTGGGTCTGACTCTACTTCAAGTGTACCCACATGACATCCCTTCCCCAGTGGGCCTCAGTTTTCTCATTTGTAATCTGAGGACTGAGTAGAGATTCAGATCCCACAGCCCTGAAACCAACTCCCTAGCAATGACTCCAATCACAGGAGTAGCAGCCACTGCCTCCCATGATCACCTCAAAAAGCATAATTATATAAATCCTTCTTGAAAATCCTCAAACTTTCGGCATACATCTTCTGAAAACAATGGCTCCTATATACTTTACAAGTAAACCCAAAGGTGTTTCCATCTACTGCTGAAAATTTTGTCCTTTAAAAACTTCAATCCAAATGATGACACTGATTCCAGTATTCTTGGGTTTCAAGCAGAAAATTATCATTGAGTGAGTAATTCTACTGGAAAGTACTATAATGAGAATTACCTTACTTAATTATCATTGTTGTTATTTATGGTATTACTATCATTACCACCATCCAAATACTAGGTTACTACAGGTCAGAGACTAAATAACTTGTTCATGGTCACACGACTAGTCAGTAACAGAACCTAACTTCAAATCCAAGTCTGTATGCTCAAAATTCATGCTCTTAGCATTACCCACACAGTCTGTAGAAAGGACTGTCTATAGACCTTTTCTCTACATTTCTTGATTTTTACAGAGTAAAATAAGTTTAACCCTTCCATCTAAGCAAGTTAGCATGCACACTCTGCACATGCTGGAAGCAGTATAATAAGTCCTCTCTCTTAGCCAGGTATATTCTGATGTCTCTGGGTGTCTTTTCCATCAGTTTGAGTTAATAAATATCAACTTAGAGAAAAATCATGTTTCTAATAAGCTCATATGTCAAGTGCATCTGAAAATAGTCTCTTTCATGTTCTGAGAGTTGATTTTGCCTGATCAGTTTTTCTAAACTTTGTCCCTTTTATGTTCTTCTCTAAAACAAAAGCGACACATACACACTCCTAAACACTAATGTCAGACCCCATTCTGAGCACCTATTCATTTTTATCCTCATGACAACCTGATATCATAAGCACATTATTATCTCTATTTTCCAGATGAGGAGACTGAGGCCCAGAGAAGTCATTTGCCAGCAGATACACAACCAGCAAGAAACAGAACTGGAATGGAAATGCAGATAATCTGGCTCTAGTATCTATATTCTGACTGCAAGGCATCCTGCCTTCCCTGGTCAGACAGCCTGCAGCCCACCGATGTAACTTGAGACTAGCATATTTTACCTGAGCAAAGAATCCTTTTCTACTCCGTCTGGCAATCAGCAGCCTCTTCCACAAAAGAGCCACAAACTGCTGCTGTGTGAGTTTCCAGCCCTTCACCTGATAGGAGCCTTTGCCATCCATCCCACTGAGCAGGTCTGTCTCTCTGGATTCTGCAAGAAGCCAACACCGAAGGTCACCTATTATCTTAGCTGTTTTTGACATGACTGTGGTTCCTCTGGGATCCATTTGGAGGCTTTGGTTTGAAGCTGAAAGTATCTCACAAAGGTGAAGGGTTTTCATGACACCTCTACATCCAGGAAAAGCCAATGACTCAACACGTCCAACAGGAGCAGTCTCTGCCTTTCAGTCCTCATCTGATGAGAACAGAGAATAAAGGTGCCTGGAGCCTACAGGAGAGATGTGTTCAAGCATACCTATGTGTCACTGCAAGTCATTCAGAGGAATCATGACACCACTGATTTCTTACAGATTATTCTATGAAACAGGCCACGTATGCAGGCCAACACACTTGAGAACTCACAATGGCAGTGTCTCTTCTTTTATGTTTTTTGGTAAAAAGCAGACACATTTCAAATGATGTAAGACCTGACGATGCATGAAGTCATAAGAGACACATACTCGTGTGATCAAGGACTGGGGACCAAGTTTTTTGTTTATAAAAATTATGTAGAAATTCTTATGTGAAATGAATGATTCCTGGGGTGCTCTGATATCTTACCAAGTCTGTTTGATTTCTTACCTCCCCTTTTCATCTCAAACACACAAGGACACAATCATCCAAAATATCTGTATCTAAGGGCACATTAACTCTGAAAGAAAATTACTCTCCCCAACTTTCTCAAAATTATCCATCCATGCAACGAATACCTTATTCAACAATTAAACACTTCATGTGTGCAAGAAAGTTGGACCCCACAGAAAAGGCAATAAAGGAGGAGTCCTTGTTTTATATGTGTATCTTTAGCGAAAGAGCTCAGCTAAATGAAGGAATGATGAAGATGGGCTCTTTCAGGTTTGACCCAGACACATGCACAAAGCTAGAAAAGGACAAGGTGCTTTTCTCATTTTTTCACTTTCCTTTGGACCCTGCAGGGATCTATCATGGTCCATCAAAAGGAAACAGCTGCAAAGAACATAAAAGAGAAATTCATGTTCAAACAGTATAACACAGATATTGCCCAAACTAACCTGGATCAATGTCAGAATCATTTGGATCAATAGCATCATCTTCAGTGAACGGGCGAAGGCAGCTCTGCTTGTCTCCAAAGGCCCGTCGGTTTCGTCTTGCTGGCAAGGTACCATCTGAAGGCAGAAGGAAGGAATCCCTCATTTTACCTTATTTAAAACAAAACATGGGCTGGAGTGGGGGCTCAGCGATTATGGTGCTTGCCTGGCATGCATGAGGACGTGGGTTCAAACTCCAGCATGACATACACAATGAAGTCTTGGAGCAAGGAAAGTCACATGAAAAACTGAATAAAACTGATTCTCATTCTCTCTCCCCCCACCAAATAAATAAACAAAATAAAACAAAACAAACTTCCTCCACCTGTAACAAACCTATGCGCTAAAAATGAGACTGCAGGGACTGGAGCAGTGGCTCAGTGGTATCACGCTTGCCTGGCATGCACGAGGACCTGGGTTCAAACCCCAGCACCACATACACGTCTAAATCCCAGAAAAATGAAAATGAGAAGAAAAACTAAAGTTGATTCTCCGCCCCCTTTCATTCTCCCCATTTCTTTTTTGAAAAAAAAATGGGTCTGCATTAGAACATATGAAGAAAAAGGTACAACACTGGTAACCAAAATCAACCTGCACAAGGCTCTAGCCAAAGTACATATTCTCCCTTGAAAGGGTTACCTGAGGTCTCAGCATCCACCCCACTCTCTTCAGCCACTTTGAGGAATATCTGAAAAATAATAACAAATGACAATGTAAGGACCGACATTATGAAAATAGCCATCACTACCCTGATTACATTATTAAGTTGCATATTAGCCCCTCTAAGACAAAAGGAAGTAGAAGCTACATTTATTAATAACACATTATCAGAGTCACTTGGGGGCTATTTTTTCCAGAAAACATTCCCTCAGAGGTAAGAACTATCAGCCCAGACAAGCATTTTCAAAACAAAGCTATGACATCAGGACATTGCAACAGAAGAAATCTGTTAGGAACCTATAGGAAATGAGCTAAGTGGTTTCTTTCAGGGCTGTGGCTCCAAGTCTTTGAGTATAGCACTGTGATAAGTTATCCAAGACAGAATGGTCAGGAGTAAATGGGCTCCCATAACTATAAATATCATGGCAGAGGTCCAAACACCAGAGGAGAATGTGAATGAGATCAATGATTTCCAAACTCCAGTCTACAGGCCACTGTGTAGGAGTATGCAATGGAAGTACACACTTTAAGGCCTTACTTACTTCCAGAAATTCTGATTCAAAGATACCAGAGTTGAGATATAGAGGTTTATTGTCAGTAGTGTCCCCAGATGACTCCTGCACAATCTAGCACAGGGATCACCAGGCCAGACAACTTTTATAGCCCTTCCAGCCCTCAAGGTCTGTGATGTGTCTCTAAAGGGCAATATTACTACACAGTAAAGACAACATGGACTTTGAAGCCCAAACCCCCACCCCATTCTGAATCCAAACTCAACCTCTCTGACTATTAATTCTCTCATCTTGTTATAAGGATTAAACAAGATTACAAAGATTAAAAAAGCAAAACAAATAAACAACACCAAAAACAGAAAGGTCCATGCTGGGCCCTAAAAGACTATAAACGGTCATTTCTGTGAATCCAGTTGACATAATCGCACCAGGGGTGATCCTAATACTTCTTTCCTGCTATCTCCTACTATCATCTTAACTGGTTTACAGGGACCAACATTACCCAGATATTAATGACCTAAAACCTCAGTGACCAAGCCCCTAACAATCCTGTTCAAAGTGTAAGCTGCCTATCTGGTCTTGTGATGATTAGACCTGCTATATTCTGACAGTCGGCCACCTAACTCACTTCTTCCAGGGTAGTCTCTGAGATGCCATAACTGGAGATGCCCAGGTCTGAGAGTCGGTCATCAATCTCATGGAATAGTTCCACAAAGGCCCCCTCCTTAGCAGCTTCATATGGTAGCACATAGGTCAGCTCATGCCCAATGTCTTCCACCAGTCGCGCTTCAGACACATGCTTCCTGATGAGGTTGGAGATGGCAGAGACATCTGCAGGACCAGAGTACAAGGATGGTTCAGTCTCCTCAGAGGCTCCACAACAAGGGTCAGTCATCCCCTCTGCCTACTCCTAAGAAGCCCACTGCTTATACACTACTCTGTCCCTGATGCTTCAGCCATTCCACATGTTCAACACTTTGACAAATGCATCAGACAAGGACCGAATCTCGTTGACATTTGTTTCACCAAAACCAGGCACACTGTAGGTACTCGATGTATGATGGATGGTTAGATGACTTGCTGAGGTTCAAAGCCCAATGTCTATAGCTTACACCCTGGGAATCTTCAGTGATAAACTTGAGTAAAGAAACCACAAGAGACTCTTCAGCTTTCCCTAAACTTTTTTTTTATTTTATTTTTTTTATTAGAAGTATATAGAAATACACTTGAGGGGGAAACATTATCAAAACATTAGCCTAAACTTTTAAATGGGGTTCCCCTCAACTTATCTCAATAGAGGCTAAAAAAACCATTTATAGAAGCAGAAATCTTCCTGGAAAAAGGGTAGCTGTTAGAACTGGGAAGAGATGACCAGGTCATGATTTCTGTTCCATATACTACTGAAGACACTGGTCTCCCATACACACTGCCCCAAGAAAGACTGAAAGGCTATTTCTTATCTCCTGGGCTCTCACTGACTTGATACTCAACTCTTCATCCAGTGTACAGTCAGATCCACTCCCTAAGGGGTTCCCCAACCCCTAGCCATCTCTGTTCTCTGGGACACTGCCCTGCCAGCTCCCAAGCACAGCGCCAGGCTCCCCAGCAAGCGTTAGGCCAACTACCGCCAAGCTGCATCCACTCCCACAGCCATAGCCACCCAGCCCAGCCCAGCAGCAAACCTTGAGTCAGCGCCACCAGCCTCTGCACCTCTCCTCCTCTGCCTCCACTCTGCCCAGCTCGGGGAAGCTCAGGCACCACCTGAATGAGAAACCCCAGAGTCCTTACCGATGGTCAGCGTGTCACTTTCATGGTCACTGCCCAGGCCAGCATCAGAACTGCTCTGAGAAACACTGTCTTCCTGATGGCAAAGAAGGAGGTGAGAATGGGTCAGGGACCAAGCAAGGTACAGCCACCACCACCTTTGCCAAAGAGGGCTTCCAAGAAGCTCTATTGTGTAAGAACTGGAGCAAATGCTTTTCCTGGGATGCACAAAGCTGGCAGCCAGGGCTTCAGAGGCCACAGTGTGACGTGTGTACCATGTGGACAGCCCTACTTCCTAGGGTGAGGGGTCAAGAAGCAGAACTGTCAACAGAACTGTGCCTTGGCAGGGACAGTGCAACCAGGATTTGCCAACTGTTGTAGGCATGAGATTTATCTGGCTGCTTGCCTAGCCGAATGCTTCCTAAGCTTCATCGTTCCAGAATCTTATTAAAATGCAGATTCTGACTCAGTAGATCTGAATTATGCCCAAGCTGCTATATTTCTAACAGGTTCCCAAATGATCCTGATGCTGCTGGTCTTCACACCACACTTAAATAAGGAGGATCTAGTTAAAAGGTAAGTGAACAGGAGTTCAAGGTTAGGATTAGGATGAATTAGGTGCTACTAGTTTCAACATACAAATAAATCTCAGGCGTGTAATATGAAACATACCCAGTAATTGGGTTCTAGTTGCACCTACCATTTATCTTCTGAGTGGCCTTAAATAAACTACCAAGTCCCTACAAGCCTCACTTCCCTCATCTGAGATAGTGATTGTGCTGTGTCTTTCTAGCATTGCTCTGTACTCTGAGATGACAAATGTAACAAAACAATAACTATTATCATTATTTTCTTTTACACCCAGAGACTATATAGAATGAAATCTGTGCTTAACAAATGTTTGTGTTTTGTAGTTTAAAAGTTAAAGTGAATGAGATTTAAAGGTAATGAGCAGGAATGGCAGGACGTTTTGTAGCCGACTCTTACCTCTTAGCTAGTCTCTTTTCTTTGACAAACTAAAGTCCCCAAAGGACCTCTATCATTCAATGAATAGGAAAAAGGAAATGAGACTCAACAAAACTAGCAAATGAGAACAGAGGGCTTTAGAACTTTCCACATAGGAGGTATCATGTGATTACAAGAGCAGGGAGACAGTAGCCACAACTTGAGTGAATGGGGCAGAGGTGGACAAGCCATGCACAGCCAGTAAGTCCTGGCCGCCCAGCCCAGCACTGAGACTGAAGCTCACCTTTTTCAGATATGATACAGTGCTGCTGCTATTTCTACAGGAACTGAGGGAGGATTCCACGTCTTTCTTGACCAAGGTCAGATAGTAGCCTGTTCCCAGCTGGTTCTTCAGGAACAGGGAGGAGCCCACACAGCACAGCTTCCCATGGGAAATAATGGCAATTCTGTCCCCCAGGATGTCAGCTTCATCCATGTGGTGTGTGGAGAGAATAATGGTGCGGCCTGCCAGGCACAAACACAAGGATGAGGAACTGTCTTTTCCCATTGATCTTAGGAGCAGGGACTACAGAGATATTATTAGCAGGGGTGAGCAGGCAAGAAAGACTGGGAGCTGACTTCAACCCTATGGTCATGACCCCTAGGTTGGCAAAGTCTACATAGAGCTATAGCATCCTCATAAAAAGAAGAGCAAGCATTTACTTGGGAACTTGTATGTGTCAGGTAGCACATTAGGTGGTTTATGTGCGTTCTCAGTTAACGGAATCTTTTATGAGGTAAGCCCCATTATTATTAAAGGTAAGGAAACTGGGCCAACCTAAGTGACTTTTCTAAAGTGTCAGGGCTTGCTGGAGCTGGCTGCAAAGCCTGAACCCCTCAGGGTGTACCACAACATAGCTCTAAGCAGACTGCCAACCATATTCCCATACCTTTCCCATTCCATTCATTTATTTCAACAAACATAAATTTAGTATCAGTTAGGTCAAAACCATGAACAGAAAGAACTCCTGCTCTCAGGAGTCTGTCTATAGAGTGAAACAAGCATAAGTCTCTGCCATTTCTGTTCTTCTTGCAGGCCCCTAGATAAGTGAACCATAAGCTTTAAGTGAATTACAAACCAGGCCTCCCATGTCCACACAGGCAGATGCTGAGCTTTAAGCAAAGTCCCACTTTTTCCTTGAGAAGCAATTTTGTTGCCCCAGCAAAAGCAGCCATGAGACTGCTTTTGAGGAATGAGACACAGCCGCATTCCTCAAGAGCCCATCTCTCTCCCAGTCTGTGGCTCAGAGAAAGGATACAACAATTACCTTGTCGGTATTTCAGCAGCAGCTCCCATATTCCCCTGCGGGAGTAGGGGTCCACACCAGCTGTGGGCTCATCCAGAATGACAACCTTGGATCCCCCCACAAAGGCCAAGGCCACAGACAGCTTTCTCTGCATCCCACCTACAAGACAGGGCAAGAGACAGGTTCCAGGACCAGCCCAGAGCCTGAGTGAAGGCGGAGGTGGTGAGAAACTAATGGAAGCACCCTTCTGGGGACACAGCCCAGGAAAAATGTCTGCTACCCCTCCACCCTGCCTGGGACCCTGGGCAGCTTTTCCTCTGTGTGTGCATAGGTGGAGGAGAACGGGAGAAGATGGGAAGGTGCTCAGGGCCTCACCTGACAACTGACTTGTTTTGCTTTTCAGCTTGCTGGGCGGGAGACCAACGTCCAGGGCCATCTGCTCCATCTCTGCTTTCACATGCTTCTCGGAGAGTCCCTTCAGGCGGGCATAGAACCAGATGTGCTCTTCCACAGTGAGCCTGGAACAGAGGGGCAGAGTACAGTGTCTCTTGACCCAGAACAGAAGAGAACGTGCATGTTTCTCTTCTCCCCCACCTCACTCCTACCTTTCTTTTTAACTTTATCAATTCTTTTTTTTATTCTTAGTGCACTGCAGTTATATATAATAATGGGGTTCATTATGACATATTCATAAATGCATATAACAGTTTTCTCTAACTCAATCCCCAGTACTAGCCCTTTAACTTTATCAATTTCTAAAAAATAATCAAAAGGAAAGATTCAAGGTAGAACAACAGTGAGCAATAACATGAGCTGCTCAGGAAGTCAAAGTTAGACTTAACAGATCATGTCCAGCCGACTCCCAGCAGGCCTGGCCACCAGGCATCAGCAGTTGCAACTTTACATTTCAGCCCTCAGAGGTCTCACCCATATTGCCATCAACCATGCTGGCTCAACATTAATCTGGAGAAACCCCCTACCCCCGAACCTCAAAGAACCTTAGTTTCTGAGCAAAAGGAGGTTTCTAGGAAGTCCCGAAGCCTAAGCTTCTCACTTTAGATAGAAAAAAGAAACCCACATTGGGGAAGGCTGTGCCCAAGGTCATAGAACTCAGGTTTTCTCTGCTTGACCACAAGGGCTCTCTCTGGGCCCTACCTGCTGATGGGACAAGTGGAGCAGGAGCAAAGGTCATGTGCAATGAACACAAGCCCATCACATCAAGTGCCCTGAGGCTCTATCAGGTCTGGGTGGCACTGAACCAAGCTGCAGGGACAGCAGGGGAGCAGATGGGCTGAAAGGCCCTTCAGGAGCACACAATGGACTGCACTGCTTCCCAAGCCCCCATCAGCCATCTGGACTAAAGTGACATCTCCTGCCCAACAGTTCACTCCCCTGTCTTTCCCTAAAATTGAAGTGTCTCAATGTGTCTACGGAGATAAGAAATGTCATCCCCAAAGAAGACAAAATGCCTAAATCCTACTTCACCCACGACTCCTACATCCAAAAGGGGGCTACTCTTCTCAACGTGCTGTGGTACTCACATGTCAAATAGCACATTGTGCTGGGGACAGACTCCTAGATTCTGCCGGATGATGCTCATCTCAGAGCGAATGTCCTTTCCCAAGATGTAGGCAGTGCCCGAGGTAGGAGGGAACAATCCAGTCAGGATTGACCTGAGACAAAATTAACAAATGCAGGAGTCAGGACTGACCCCACTCCAACCACAGCAGAGCCTGACCAGGGTGAGCAGAGCATACCAACCCCCTGCTCCTGTTCCTTTCTGATGACCCACAGAGCAAAGTATGAGCATTTGCAAAATGAAGCTTCCAATATGCAATGGAAAGTATATTTTAAAATATGTATTTTTTGTGCCTGACATCATGTCCATGAAAAACAGACTAGAACAAATTACTGAAAAAAATTTTTAAAAATGCTTCTGTTAGATGGTAGGATTTTTTAAAAAAATGATCAGCAACTATATCCCTAATATATTGATTTTATGTTTAAAAAAAAAAAAAGAAAAACAGGAAAAGAATTGTAACCCTCAAAGATCTACCATAAGGAATGGCTGAGGGGGCACACTGGAAGCCACTGAGGCTAACTAATTTTTTGTGGCCATTCCCCCATTCTGAACCTGCCAGATACAAGGTCTTCAGGGGTACCAGGGGAAGCAATGGGTACCATCAACCCACTTCCCCCAGCTGCTTAAAGACAGTGTTCTTGGAAATTGCCATCTCCCTCCAACATGTCTAGTCTTTCTCTCCAGATTTTTTGCCACACAGTTCTGACCAAACAAGCTCAGAAGGGGACCTTCTCTGAGAGCTGTCATGGCCTCAGATTCCAAGAACACGGTGGAATGTTGAGCACTATGTGGGAAAGGTCATCAAAAGGCCCCAGCCTGTTTTAGGCTGAAGAAAAAATATCTAGCACAGACTAGCACTTGGAAAGCGCACTCATGAGTGCATGTTTTTACACTCCGCCTCCTCAGGTGCCCCTTTGTGGCAGTAACCAACTCAGTTTCCTCAGGTGTGATTTCTAAGTACACTGCAGGACCTTCCAGTGGCAGATTCTGTGGCCACATCCCCTTCTTACATGGTAGTGGTCTTCCCTGCTCCATTGTGGCCCAAAAAGGAGGTGATCTGGCCCTCATAAAAATTCAGTGCCAGGCCATCAACAGCCACCTTCATGCCATCTCGGTAAATCTTCACCAGGTTCTGAATGGACACGCCCAGTTTCAGGTGGGTGGGTTCTTCTTCTATGCAGACTAAGAGAAAAGACAGAAGACAGAATGAACCCACAGAATACACTGACAGTGGAGTATAAAGAGACAGGAGCCTGCACGTACACTCTCAGAACTGGCTTCTGTCCATGGCCACTCCGCTTTCATAGGCAAGCAGGAGGCTATGTATTTATTTAAGGCCCATCTGGGCATTGGTGTTGGTGATGAGAATTAAATGATGAAGGAAAATTCATAGTTTATTGAGGGAGAAAGACTTGCCTGGCAATTAAAATACAAAATGCTAATGGCTGTTTACAAACGCATATGAAAGTGCCATGGAACTATGGTACATGCATGCCATGACACTGCTCAGCAAGGAAGAAGAATGAATAGTTGGTACAACCACAACTTGAATGCACCTCTAGGAACATGCTGAGTGAAAAGAAAAAAACAATATCAAAAAGTTAGCTACTATATGGTTCCATTTCCATAAAATTCTGGAAATCAGAGAATTATGGAAATGGGGAACAGATAAGTAGTTATGCTAACAGGTATCAGGTGCAGAGAAGAAGGGATGTGGCTGAAACTGTTCAGAGGTAACTTGAGGGAGCTTTGTGGTGATAGAACAGTTCGGCATCCTGATCAAGCTGGTGATGACATGAATCTACACATGCTGAAATTGCATAGCTCTAAACACACACACAGTTGAGTGCATGTAAAAGCCTGTGAACTATACGAGCACCGATGTCATGGTTTTGACACTATGCTACACTTAAGCATGGTGCCACCACAGGGCCAAACTGGGTGGACGGTGCAAGGGAACCCTCTCACGCAACTTCTTTGCAATTTCTTCTGAGTCTACGATTATTTTAACATGAAAACAGGGGTTTTTGTGTTTTGTTTTACATGCTATAGAAGCTCAGAGGAGGAATCTAGCGGGGCAGCTTCAGGCACGGAATACTGAACCAGATCTTGAGGAGCGAGGAGAAGTTTATTTTTATTTTTATGTTGTTTGTTCAAGATAGTCTTACATCGAGGAGGGAATGGTTGCTGTACAATCATGAACACATGCATAATGACAGAGCAAGCTGAGGCTGATGCCATGCCATGGTCTCCATGCTTTGGGTTCCCTCCAATCCCGTGTTTCCCCCTGCTTTATCCCCATGTTAGCTGGGCTTCTCATGAAGTTGAAGGTTCCCCATTGGGTTGATAACCCCCCTACTCCCACCCTCCAGTTGCCTAGATATCCTTCCTATTCCCTGCCCCCTTCCTCCCTTCATCCTCCAGTGTCACAGGCAAGATTCCCCATACTCATCTAAGAATTCACCCATGTTGAGATTATTATTAATTTAGCCAACTATCAGACTGTTTCTGATTGTACTCTAGCTTCCACACAGGAGGGAAAAAATATGGCCCTTAGTCTCTGAGTTTGGGATATTTCATTCAGCATAATTTTTTCAATCTCCACCCGTTTGGCTGCAAATGCCATGATATCATTCTCTCTTAGAATTCCATGGTCTATATGTACCACAGTTTTTGAATCCACTCATCCAGTGAGGGACATCTGGGTTGGTTCCATAGTTTAGCTAGAGTAAATTGAGCTGCTATAAACATTGAGGAAGCTGTATCTCTGTAGTATGCTGATTTTAGCTCTTTCATCACTCTTATTCAATACAGTCCTTGAAACCCTAGCCAGAGCTATCAGACAAAAGAAGGAAATCAAAGGAAGTCAAATAGGAAATAAGGATGTCAAGATGTCTCTATTTGCTGATGACATGATCCGATACCTAGAAGACCCAATAAACTCAACAAGAAGACTCCTACAGCTTATAAACGATTTCAGCAAAGTAGCTGATTATAAGATCAACACTCATAAATCATTAGCTTTCCTATACTCCAGCAACAAGTCCACTGAAGAAGAAATCAGGAAGTCTGCCCCATTCACAATCTCCTCAAAAAAAAAAAAAATACTTGGGCATCAATCTAACAAAAGATATTAAGGACCTCTACAACAAAAACTATCAAATATTTAAAAAAGAAATTGCAGAAGACCTGAGTAGATGGAAAACATTCCATGTTCTTGGTTAGGCAGAATCAATATAATCAAAAAGGCAATTCTACCGAAAGCCCTATACAGATTTAATACAATCCCCATCAAGAAGTTTAGGCAGCAGGAAAGGAGGAGAGATCAGTCCCCCCAAGAGGGAAGCAGATGGCAGTATGGACACAGGACAATGTGACAGGTTCCTGCACCTGTGAACAATTCTGGGTGACTGAAACAGGAGCTGGGTGCAGAGAGGAGGCAGGGAAGAAGAGTGGGAACAGCGGAAGAGCCGCTCCACATTGAGAAGCTTCACTCAGTTACCACTGGCAGGCAGGGGAAGGGCGCAGAAGAGAGGCGCAGAAGAGGGAAGAATCTACACTGAACAGAGAACCCGGAGGGCAAAACCTCCCCTGAACTGTGGGCATCTCTACCTGCAGTGGGGAGCAGGAGAGGATCAGGCCTCTGGGCAGTGAATGGTGAAAATTTAGACACAGGCTGAGCTTTACACTTGCTGCTGGCCTCCAGGGGCTTTTCCGTGGGTTATCACAAGGCAGGCAGCGAGGCTGCCTTTACCTCTTCCTGCCAGCTTGTTAGGACAGCACGGTAGTAAGAGAGCAGGGAGGTAAAGGCATAGTGAGCAAAGACACTTTCCTAGAAGCCAAGAAAACAGATCCTCAGGGATCCAGACAGGACTGTCCATCAGGTCCACAGTCCAGGACATGAATGGCATGGGAGAATTTGGAAGAGGCACATCGCATGCGATTTTTTTGCGACTTTAACATAGCTTTAGAATAAAGTGCAGGATCCCTTGGTCACTGTCCTTGTCAAGTTAGCACACAGTTAGGGGAAGGCAGGGCAGCAGTACTTACTTTCCGATATTCCCTTCTGGGTGGAACCAGGGTGGCTCTTCTCATCAATTTCCTCACCAAACCAGTACGATTTGGTGCAAGGAAAATACCAGGGCCTGGGAATTCCATACTGGCCTGAAAGCAAAGCACAGGTGTGATTCAAGCAAGATGAGCACCTGTATTCCTGAGGTGTCCCAGCCAGACCCACGCCCTCCTTGTCACACACTTTGGAGAAGGAATAGAACAGAAGTGGGAGAAAGGGAACTGAACCCTACTAGGTGCAGTGCACATTCTGCACCTCCCTGAGGCCTCCCAACAACCTCTTGAGGCAGGCACATCCCCATGTTGGAGATGAGCAGACTGAGGTTACCCCTCCCCAAAGCCTCCCCAAAGTCACTCAGCCAGTAAGTGAAGAACTCAGAATATGAATCAGATCTGCATAATGCAAAACTGTGCAGTCAGTGAAGGAAGATTAGATAAGCAGATAGGAGAATAGATAGACATCACAGGTCTACCTCGGAGGAGGAGAATCAGAAGGTGAACCAAATGGAGCAAGCCTTCGCTCTCCTAGAATTTGATCTTGTATGAAAATGTATCCCAAGGCCAGTTCCTCTTGGACTTGGTCAAGAAGATTGGTTAATGAAAGTATCAAATTGAGTTTTGACTGAATAGTAGTTTGATTTAAATCACAGGCAAAGGCTTAGAGTCAACATATTTTATTATTCATAATCTGTAATCAGAAGAAAGAACTCCCCTAGAGGTACCCTCTCTGGGGACAGAGAATACAGAATTGAATCAGCACTGAGAGGAATCTCCTGGCTTCCTGAATAAGTATAACGCAACTGGGTTCACCTCTGAGCACTTAGGAGCTGTGTGACCTCAGGCAGGTTACTTAACTTCTCTGAGTCACAGTTCTTTTCATTTGAGAAATACTGGTTATAACAGTAAAACCTCAGTGTAACCTTCTGGGGATTAAACAAACCACAGTATGTAAAACTCTTCACACAGTGCCTAGCACACAGTGCGCAAGAAATGAGTGCTATATTAGTTGTAAGGGTTGCACTTTTAGCGCTGGTTGCCTCACCTTGAACTGTTTGTTTGCCAGAGGTCCAAAGTCCAAGCCACTTTCCAGAGAGCCCTATGCCCTGAAGAAATTCCAGCACAAAGAAAGCGAAGCTCTGCAGCCAGAATTCTTTCCCTAACAGATGCCAAAGCAGTGAGGAAGGCCAGCGTACCTGGAAAGACAGCCTCGATGTACCAGGTCATCACCCCATAGAGGAAGGTATCGAACAGCATCATGGAGACTGAAGTGGTGAGACTGAAGCCATCTTCCTCCACAGGGCTCTCAAAGAGGTTGTCCCACTGCACTCCAATGCCCTGCTCCTCAAAAAGGGCAAAGTACTCACAGCCAAACCCAAAAGCCACAGGAGACAGCAGGCTCTGAGAGAAAGAGGCAAAAGTCACTCATCTAGTTCCTTGTCCCTCTCATTTCCCATAACTTCTAACGTAAATTCCACCTGGAGCACTTTGAATTTGCAAAATAGATCAATTATACCATACAGAGGTATTCACCTACAGAGTCCCTTTAGCGGAGTGGGCTCCCTGACAGCATATAAAATGATTCCATTTATAACTACTCATTATCACACACATTTCATCAATGCATGCATGATAGCATATAAAATTTTTAGAATTTTATGCTTCCAAAGATGCTCCAAGGCTCACCTAACCTGTTCCCTACCCCCACCCCACACATACAGTGACATTCATCAAGGTCTTTTTGGGCTCTCTGCTCAGCCAGGGAATATTCAGAATCTTGGACAAACAGGCTGCAGATGTCTATGGGGGCCAGACTGAGGAACCTGAAGTATCATATGAGTGACAGTTTCCCTTATAAGTGACCCAGGGGACAGCTGGCAAGTTGCTCTTCTAGGGACTCTCATACCCTCAAATGCCACACCTACTCTATTCAAGGAAAGGAAACGTCTAAGTCAGGAATCTGTGGGAAGATGCCATACCTCCTCAGTCTTGCTCTAAAACACTAAAGCAAAACACCATACTGGTGTCAAGAATGAGCCATCTCTGAACTTAAGAACCTTCAGTTCTGTTTGTGGCTGTCACTTTGCAGTGAGCTTAACATGACCAACAGAGTGGGAAGACTGTGGATGGAGATGGCATCTCCTGCCTAAAGCTGTTCGCCCATATCATTTGCCTCCAACCAGGTTCAAGGTACACTATGATCTCTGAAAAAAAAAGATGCTTTCAGTCCAATCCAACCAATGTTCACAGAGAGGATTAGAGATAAACAGTCTAATAACACATAGCCCTGCCTTCGAAGAGCTTAGGATCTAGAACTGAGGTTCAGCTCTCATAGAAAGACTCTCATCTTGAGTTCTCAGCCTGTTGCTTCTATTCAAAGGCAACAGCAGCGGGGGTCAAGCACCCAGTGTGGCCATGACCGCAACCGCTGCAGGAGGGCCAAAGTGGCTCACCGCGAAGATCTTGACTGCGAAGCCCACGTAGTCCTGCCACGCCACGCACAGGACGTAGGGCAGGTACAGCGTGAAGTAGATGATGCCCCCACAGGCTGCCGCCAGGTTGGCCCGGGAAAAGAGGGTGCTAATCAGGAAGCACTGCAGGATGGTCACCACAGCGAACACCGACAGGAAGACAAACACCACGCTGGGGTCGCTGTAGGGCAGCAGGTTTCCTAGCTGGGAAGGAAAAGAAGCATTCGATGTGCGGCCTCCACAAGCCCACCCACTTGCATGAGCAGTAGGGTCTTCCTTCTTATCTTAGAATGCATTCGAATCTTGGTTCTGTAGTCCTGCTGTGTGCCTTGGCAAAGCTTTGACCTTCCATAGCCTCCTCTCCTTGCAAGTAAAATGGGTCATTTAGTGAGGATGTATGAGGCAGGAAGCAGCACAGGGGACAGCATTAAACACTGGCTGGCATCAGCAGCAGCTTATTCGTAACAGACCACTAGTGTTAAAGTGAATGCTAATTTCCATCCTTTTGCACTCCCCTCTCTTTGCAAAGATTTAATTTTACATGATACAACTTTATATAAATAAGTGTGGAAAAAGAAAAATTGGAAAGATATTAGTGTATGGGGCAAAGCCGGAACTGCACTGCCCAGGGTCTGCTTTAAGGGAGGGCTTATTACCAGCCTGTCACTAGGTGGCCTCCAGGTGTCAGCAATGCTGGGTTTGTTCCAGCTACAAAGAGCCACCTGGCCCTGGGGCGCAGCCTGCTCAGGGTGGCCCACATCCAATGACTGACGCCATGGAGGAGCTAAGGAACTGGACACTTCTCGGTACAGGAGGACGGCAAGCTGGATGCCCTCCACAGCACCCCATGACGTCAGCCCTACATCACAGCTCAACTCCTCCCTCTGCCAATTCTGCCTGCTTCATCCCTTCCACAGCTGATGATCGCTAATGCATACCCTTGCGCCACACTTTGTCAGCCTCTGCTTCCAGACAACCTAATCTGCAACAACAGATGTCCTTCTGATTGTTTTTATAGACTCAGGGAGACTCAGCACCCAGTGCATCTAGGAAAATGAATGGCTACCCTGTTAAGTAGACAGTGTGGTGGAGTTAGGTGTTTGCTTATCCTAGAAAGCATGAGCCCTGGGTTCTAGAACAGCCTGGCTACTAACCACTGGGATGGACCCTCGGCAAGTCACTGTCCCTGTCCAGACCTCACTTTGCCCAACTCTAAAATGAGGGGATTGCAAGATATGGCAGATAAGGTCCCTCCTTCCCTCCTAGAGTTTTGGTTTTGTTCTTCCTCTCCCTTAGCTCACGCTGGGCTATTCAGGAGTTAACACGGCAGCGAAGAGCAAGCGAAACAGCCTCACCTTCAAGATGACCACCAGCAGGCCGGCACTCACGAGCAGAGGGATGAGGCTGCTAATGAACCAGCTGAACCAGAGGATGCCGTTGTCTAGGCCCATGATCCGCATGGTCTCCTTCAGCCGTGCCTCCTTCTCATACACGATACCCTTGATGATCACAGCCACAGAATAGATCCAGGCCAGCGTCATGAAGAGGGGCATGGACCGGCTCATCACCCGCAGGAAGCTGGAGACACCAAGGAAGGGCAGGGGAAGAACAAAAGATACGTGTGAGCCAGGATCATGGGCCAAGACCTCCAAGCCTGTATGCTACAGAAGCACCATGTTTGGACCCCTCAGGGCAGGCCCCCTGGACTCTGGATATACAGGCTTCCAGATGCTTCATGAGCAGTTTGACATAGAGATAAAAGCTAGGCTAAAAGTATTGCCAAGCCAAATTTCTTTGGTAGCCTACTTTAGGAAGGAAATAACTGTGAGACAGTGTTAAGCTAAAGGCGGGTTACTTTAAAGCACTGAAAACCAAAGCCAAAAAAATGAAATCCCAATTCAGTCTCTCACAGAAGTCCAGTATCTCAAGGGTCATCTCACTATTAACTCGCTTAGTTGAACCCTGGTCACTGTACCATATCAGATTCCAAACTAGCACAGGAAGTACAGTGCTGCAAAGCAAGGGGACACAGATTTGGGATCCCAAAAGCTAGGGCTCAAGTCCCATCTTTACTGTGTATGCACTTACAACATGACCAGAGGCAGGCCCTTAATACCTCTGAACTCCAGGACCTCATCTTAAGACAGCCTTCCGAGCAAGCCGTGGCTTAGAGCTCTTTGGAAAAGTCTTACTTTGGAAACTGTTGGCTAATTATTTCAGGTAAAAAACAGAATTTCTGGTGACCTGGAGAAGCTAAAGTTCACCATACAAGGAAACAGGTAGTTCAGTGCACGAGACAACAAATGGAGGAGAGGAACACTGCTCCTTCCTTCTCTCTCTCTCTCTCTCTCTCACACAGTGCAGAATAAGAAAATTTCCAGAATTTGGAAGAGACTTGACATATTTGAGATGCTTGCAATAACTACGCCTACCTCTGCCCATTCTTTCTTTGCAAAAAATCGTTAGCTCCCAAGGCACAGTTCCCATAATGAGAACTTGGCTGCTTAGTGACTCAGTGCTAAAAAATTATCCAAAAAGTATAAGATAAATAGGTTTTGGTCAGTCTCATTTGGATCATTTCAAAATGTGGTGGCAACAATCATTTCATGCAAGTGAACAAATTTATAAGAAATCTGCTTTTACCAATTTGTCAATTCTGAGCTTGGGAGTATATGCATATGGGTGCTTGCATGTGTTTGTCATGACACATTTTGAAGATTGGGTGAATTTTGATCAAAAAGTTAGAATGTAAAAAATTAAAGTGGTGATAACTACAGTAAAAAATTAAAGTGGTGATAACCACAGTAACCACAGATGAGAAAGGAGGGAAGATTACTAAGTGTGTGCACACAAGTGTCTTTCTGCCATGTGGCTGGAACTGCTGACCCCCTCCATCTGGCTCTTTTCACACGTGCACATGCACGCATGCACACACACACACACACTCCACCTGGAACAGTGTTAACTGATTATTTATATAAAGATGGTGGTGCTGGTAGCTTACATGTCATCGACATAACAGGGGTAGGGCATCTGTTGCACATAGACACCAGTTTTCTTCTCAGTGCCCGTCAGCACCCTGATGATCGCCTGCTCCACCACATCCTGCAAGTAGGCGAAGCCTCCCCAGACGTACCGCATGTCCTCAAAGGGATCAGCCCGAGGACCAGGGTCCCAGTACCTAAAACCAAACCACAATCAATTGAACATTTCTCAGAAACCTACTATAAGAAAATCCAATCACCCACAATCCCACAACCTCTGTCAAGCCACTCTTCCATTTCTGTATCTTAATTTCTGGTTTCCGCTGATACGTACAGATATTTTTAAATAGAAACAATCAGAATGAATGGTCCACTTTGGTTTTTCTCACTTTCCATGGACTACCTCACACTGCCTCAAATGAACATACCAAAATTGACTCAACCATTCCCCTTTTATTGGTTGTTTGCGCCTTAACAGAAAAATGGATATTACTTGAGGAACCAAATGACTCTTTGTCCCCTTTTCTTCTGTTGACTTAACTCTGTGAGATTAGTTCTCTTGGGTGGAAATGCTGAATCAAAAGATACTAATATTTTATGACCCAGCTGTGGTTCAAATCATTCATTTTTTTCCATTTCATAGCCCCCAGCATTGAATTACCAGTTTTATCAAAATCATATCATGACCAGTGATTTTTTTTCATTGACATTTCTATTAAATTATTCATTAAAATAAAGTAGCTCTAGACATAACAGCTGTCTCGACTTCCCCGAGACTGGGCTGATGTGATGGGATTCAGCTTACCCATCCTTGATCTTGTTCGTCCTCTCCACATTGTCAATGTCCATTCGGATCTTGTACTTGACATGATGGGGCAGCTCAGCACTGTCTGGAGTGATTCCTGTGAACACAATGCCAGCCCAGAACTTCCTCTCGTCCAGCAGCTCCATGGACTTGTTGATGAGCCGGACCTCTGTGGGTATGGGTTCCAGCTTGTTCAGGTTGACACACTGATGAAGAACAGCCTTTGTGAGAACACTGGTGGCCAGGAAGCAAGCCAGATCACACCCCAAGAAGCAAAAACTAAACGCATGATTTTTAAATCTTCACTCTCTCATCCTCTCTAAAGTAGTTTTCCAGGGGCTGGAGTGGTGGCTCAGTGGTTTCGGTGCTTGCTTGGCAAGCACGAGGACCCGGGTTCGAACCCCAGCACCACGTACACAACTTAGTGTTGGAGCAACTCATGTGAAAAACTAAATAAAATTGTTTCTCTCTTTCTCTGTCTCTCTCACTGTCCCTCTCTCTTTAAAAAAATAAAAATTAAAAAATAAATAAATAAATAAAGTAGTTTTCCAGCCTTAACCAAGAATAGGTCCTGAAGTTTTTAATTGAAATTTAAGAGAAATGCTAGAAGTATCTAGAGAGAAGTTACTTATATTGATTTTTATGTAGGAAAAGATGTTGAAACAATCACTGGATGTTATTTTCCTGTTTCCTTAGTATTGCTGAGTCATAGCAGCAACTAAATAGACCAAAAAATATCTTTTATTCATCCCTGTTAAATGCCATTATTTCCAGCATTATATTTTTAATATTTAATCTGTTCTGAACGAGAGCTCAGATATCTTTCATAAACAATGCCTTTTTAAGGGAAATATCTTGCCGCCATTAAAACCAGGAAAAACTAGAAAAGAATGAATATAAACACTTGAATCCACACGGAATAAAGCTGGAGTTAAGTTTATTTACTCATTCAGCCAACATTTATCGAGTGCATTTTGTACCCCTACCCTTGTTAGGCTTTAGGGATACTGCTGGAAATGAGCCCAACTCTAAGCTTTCCTCCTGCTTCTAAAAAGAGCCCTGATGGGGCTGGAGCAGTGGCTCAGCAGTTACAGCGCCTGCCTGGCATGTGCAAGAATGCAAGTTCAAACCCCAGCACCATGTACACAAGAAGTGTCTGGGCAATGAAAGGCACATGAAAAACCAAATAAAATTGATTCTCTCTTTCTCTCTCTCACTGTCCCTCTCTCTCTTAAAAAAAAAAAAAAAAAGCCCAAAGTCTTTTCTCAATGATGCACACAACAGAGCCTCACCTCCATGAAGCGAGATATGGTCTGGATCGCGCTGTTGGTCTCATTGAAAGCTTCTCTCCAGGTGTACACAGAGCCATTAGTGGTCTGCACATCCTCTGGGTGCTTGGCCAGAAATGCCATGATGTCTTGGGCTGTCCAATCTAAGCCATCCAACTGCTGTTCCCAAAATTGGTCATTGCTTCTGCTGTGCAACAGCATCTGCCATTCCAGAGAGAAGGTAAGAGCAGCGATCTTCAGCTACATCTTGAGGAGCACTAGAAGATGTACCAAACCCTTTCACAGACATGGTCTCTTTGTGTAACCTCAAAGAAATGCGTGAGGTACATTTCAGTGTGCCCATTTTACAGAAGAGAAGACTGAAGTTGAAAAAAATGAATGATTTTAATCGTGGCTGAGTCATAATCCTAATAGGTATGGGGCTGAGACTCAAAGTCAGAGCAGTCTGAATTCACAGTCCATGTTCTTTCCACTGTACCTAACAGCTCAGGTTAACAACAGCAATAGCAATAAGATGCTAAGTGACTTTATAAGTTACATCCCACACAACTCCATGAGTGAGGTAACTTTAAATATTTCCCGTTTCATACATGGGAAAACTCGGGTCAAGAAAGGCTGTCTCTCATCTAAGGACACACAGTTAATAAGTAGCAAAACCAGGATATGAAACACAGGCCTTCTGATTCTACTGCACCTGCTGTATTGTATTACCTTCTTCTTTTGAGACCCACTCTGAATATTCCAATAAAAAGCCTAATTCTCTACAAAGCCCACCTTTGCTGATTAATTTAGAGAAGTAATGATTCTGGTTAAATCAAATAACTACAATCTTTTCCAGTATCAGCACATATGGTTCATGATACAAAAGAGGCCTGTTTTCCATTCCCCCCTCACCAGTTGGTTGATTGTGGGGGCCAGTGTGAAGGAGAAGCACATCCAGGGGGCTGGGACAGAGGCCTGCAGAGATGTGCTGCCAGGAAAACAAGGCTGCTGTAAACTCAGTGAAGAGATGCGTCTGCCCCTCTCGTCACAGCTTCAAAAGGGAAGTGGAAGCCCTGGCTGTACTGAACTGGAACTCCAAGGGTCTAAAAACTACCTTTCAAAGTCAGTCTTATTTTCACTCACATTATAAGCTTTTTCTCCAGAACCTGGAGTCTACAGCATCATCATAATTTTACAGGGTACACATATTGTAATTTCATTAACTATTCTTGTACTGCTGAACATGTAGTCTATTTCTGATTTCTCACAATGTCAATTATTACAGCAATAACATTTTCTTTCCTACGGTGACTTCCTCAAAATCATTTCTGTAGGATACATCCCCGGGGGTATGTGGAATGGAGGTACAGGGGATGGCACATTTTGATGGTTCCTAAAACTTTCATTCCAAATTGCTTTCAATAGGGAATAACAATTTATACAGTTACATAAGTGCTTATTTTTGCTAATAGAAACAAAAGTTCACAAAGGCATAGGTTAAATTCTGATACTACTTTATTTGAATGCTTGAACCAAACAAATAAGAGCAGGGTAAAGGGGTATGGCATTTGGGATGAGGCTTGCTCTGCCCAGGATGGCTTCTTAAAGCAAATGGCCAAGGAGGACATCAAGACCAGAGTGCATGCCCAGTAAGATCACTGAGCATGTCAGAGGACCAGGAGACCTAACAGAGTCCTTGGAATGGTAAGAAGGGATACACCAGGGCCTGGAAGGGCCAAGGGAGCTCAGAAAAGAGAGCAAACTAGTATCAGAAGGTGCTAGACTCAACAGAAAAAAGTACCTTCAGATCGACAGAGTGGTGTGATGGGAGAAGATGAATCAGAGACAGCAGAAAGAGAAGAGCTCCTCCAGCAGAAGCAGAGGCCTCGGGCATCAGGCATTGCATCATGCCAGAGGCCAGGCTGCATGGGTGCTGCAGACTGAGAAGCCCATGCTTCTGGAGTTAAAGAAACACTCCTCAAGTCAGAGAAGAAGGCAACTAGACAAGGCTCCTCTGAACCCCACGTACAGAACTATGAATTCCGAGTCTATCCTGAGCCCAACTGCCTTGCTGCACTGTGACTTCAGCAGCCATCAGCCTGCTGGGCATCCCTACTACCCAACCAGAAATCCTGAATCATCCTGGAGTCTCTCTCTTTTGCTGCTCCACAACCAAGCAGTTTACAGACCTCTCCTCCTTTATTATGCCAATGCCACTCACTTGCACAGCCTCTTTCCAGGTCTCTACCCATCCATCCATCTTCCCTGTTCAATCCATATCACATCAGAGAAATTCATGTACATCTCCACTTTCTTAAAACCCTTTCATGATTCCCCCAGAGCTTAAAGTAAAGATCCCGAGCATGAAACACATGGCCTCCAAGGCACAGTATGCCTTTCCCAACAAGCCTCCACTCCCCTACTTCCTATCACACATCCAGGATTCTCCCAGCCAGATTCCTAAAGCCCTGATGTCTCCCTGCTTATCACTCCAATGGCGCTCTTAGGTCTCCTGGTCCTCTCAAGTCCTCAGAATTGCAACATGGTGATCTCACTGGGCACATCCCTCTGGTCTTACTGTCTTCCTTGGCCATACTGTTTCAAGAAGCCACACTGGGCAGGGCAGATCGCACCCCAAACGCCACATTCCTAGTCCCAATAAGGGTCTTATCCCTTAAAAACTGGGAGCTTGCGAGCAGTTGAAGAATCCAAGGCAAACTATCAATTTAAGAGCAGGGAAACATCTACTTCCCCCTAAATTAAAGCTCACAGAATCTCTTGAACTAGACTCTTTATCATTCTATGAGATACAGCTAATAGAAATATGGATTCCAAGAAGACCAAGAAAAAGAAGCCCAAGACTTAGGCCTATGGCATGGCTGGTGGACCAATCATGTGACTTCCTTGCAGGAGATAGACTGAAGCCCAACAGAGAGCCACGCTTACTAAGAGGCATGAGCTATTTCTGTTATTCAGTACCAGTCCACAGCAATCATTGTTCATGCTCTTCTCACTCAAGGCCCCGAAAGTCCCCCATATAAGAATTCTGCACGTGTGACAGGCCTGGTGCAGCACAGGAAGTCTGGGCTTCTGCATCATGGGAGGCTTCTTCCTCAGTAACCTACCCCACCAGGGGACAGTTCTAAACTTCAAGAGAGTTCCCTGCAGATGGGTACAGCTTCTAAAACCCCATGCCCCTTGGATCAAAGAGGTTCAAGATAAGAAACTTGGCAAAATTCTCCTTTGCCTCTTCACGGCAGCAGAGACAAAAGGAAGCAGCTCTCTAACCACGGAATAGGAAAGAGTCTACATCTGCAGATTGACTCAGCCCAAGGCAGGGATGATGTGATTAAATGACCCTCAGGCTCAAGAAAAAGAGACATTCTGCTCTTCTCAGGCTGCTCTTCTTCCCAATCTAATTGTCTCTAGAGCACTTATCTCTTTCAAGGGGTTCGGAAGCATTAAGTGCAATTCCTTCCATGCAGTAGCGGCAGCTCTGCAATCGCACAGCACCTTAGGGACCAGAACCACCAACAAATCTGCATGTCAGACTACACTTTTGCTCCCACACCTCCTTCCAAGATCTACCAAGAGGCAGGAAGGCTAAAGAAGATACTGGAGCTGGCTCAGCGGCTGGAGCCAGAATGAAAATAGGGTCCTGGAATCACCAAACTACTTTCCAACAATGACCCTCACTACATTTTGTAGGAAACTGGTATTTAGCCATGAGAGGCATTGATGCTGACATGCAAAGGGTGGTTACTGCACCGTGGCCTCTCCTGGGGGCAGCAGTCTTATAGCTTGAGCTATGCCCACTACTTCTCAACTGGTGAAAGAATTCTCATCTCAGTAGCTTCTGGCAGTGACCAGAAACTCACTTCTCCAGAATCAAGCAGGCACAACAATCAGAGGGACACTCACCCTAACAAGGTCCATTTCTTGGCTGTCCTCCATGAAGGTCCAGATCTTGGGGCTGAGCTCTTCCCACATGCCTTCCAGATCATGGAATACAGCCAACTCCTGGAAGGTCTTGTTCACCTGGAGTCCAGTAGGGTGCCAGGGCCCACAGAAGAGGACAGGCAGAGACAGTGAGCAAGTTAGTGCTCCTTAAAAAGACACCCATCACAGCAGCCCCTGACCAGTCCTCTCCAGTCCCCAAGAAATGCCTGCCTGAAGCTATGATTCGAATACGTAGGGTTGGGGAGCCGGCCCCCACACGGTCAGCTCTGGGCTGGACTGGGCTGCAGGTCTCCACTATTTAAAAGTCTCAGAATCCATAAGCTTATGTATGCTCCATCTGAACCCACCTTTACTTTTCTGCCTCTAATTCTGGGAGGATTCTGGGGAGGGAGTCGTGGGCCTGGACAGCTTACCTCAGCCATAACCTGCCTTGTGGCAGGAGTGTCGGGTGTATACAGAATCTTCCCAACAAGCAGAGGCTTCAGAGCCTTCCAGATGATGCGGGAAAGAGGACTAGACTCCAAATTCTTCATTAAATCGTTGCAATAAGGAGCTACAAAGATGATGAAAGACACCCATTCTTATGCATGGTCGTATACTGCTGGATATTTATAAGGATTTGGGATAGAGAAAAATAGTCCCGGGTTCAAATCCCATTGCTACCATGTACCGTAAGTCATGTAACACATAACTTTACTTGTCTGGGCCTCTGTTGATTCTCTGTGAAAGTAGAGTTCATAACAGCTACCTGGTAGAGATGTGGGGAGGATTGGCTGAGTCATTTTCTGCAAAGCCTCTAGAACAATGCTTTGTAAGTCATCAGAGCTTCTTACAACTCACAGCTGAGCCGATCTGAAACAATGTTTTGACTCTGCACAAGCCCTCATAACTAGATTCATACTCTCCTGCCAGCCCTAGAACTCTATTTTCACTGACAATAAACAACACTCTCAAGGGGCAACCAGAGGCCTGAATTCAGACTTTAGTTTTCAATGAAAAGCCAAAAATTTCCTTTTAATTAATAGACCCCTTCACAAGTCTGCTTACATTTAATAAAAACCCAGAACTGGAAAATCCAAAGTTATAACAGACAAATGGAGTTTATCCCTGATATTTTTTAAAAAGCTCATTCTAGGGTTTTCAATTTGTTTTTGTTTTTATTTTGGTTTTGAGTTACCAAATAACTTCTATATGCTGTAAGTTAATATGCTAGGGATCAATCCCATGGTCTCGCACATACTAAGCAAGTGCTCTATCACCGAGCCACCTCGCCGGCCCCAGAATGTTTTATGAAGAAGATATTCTCCCAATTACACCTGTTGCACAAATGAAGGATCCCAGGGGTTGACCTGTAGACTGAGGGGGAGGAGGTGACAGTGTTCCATAAAGCTGCTCTATGCCATCCTCTCAGGCTTACAAAGCAACTTGCAAACGTCTGGGGTGCTTTACTCCAGGGAAGAATACCAGGTTCCAGTGTTACAGTAACGTACAAAAAACTGCCTCACTCGCTATCTGAAACACACACCAGTGGCTGGAAATGGAGAAAGGCTCGGTTGCATCATGTTTTCAAGGAAAGGAATGCCATTGTCTAAAACTGTAACACTGGATCCCTGCTGCCACTGGTGGCAGACTTATATCCCCACAAAACTGCCCAAGTGTGACAAGCAGGTATGGAGTTACAAGGTTCTGCCTTGTGGCTAAGAACACAAAATGAACAACAGATCGAATGTCCTAGTGTGATGGTACACACAAGCCAACGGAGTACTGTAGACACAGCATGGTTTACGGAAAAGGCCCAGAGCCAGAACAATTTGGGCTTGGATCCCAGCTCTTGCAGATTAGCTATGATGTGACTTTAACGAAGTCACTTAACCTCTCTGAGCCTGAAAAATGTAGGTTTACAGAACCTTTCTTGCAGGGTTACTGTGAGGGTAAAATGAGATAATCTACAGAGAATGCATGGTTCACAGGAAATTTTACCTAAATGTTAGATTTTGTTGTAGCTGTTTTTACTGTTATTACTGTTATTTAGTTTTAGGTTTTTATTATAAAGCTTAATTCAGCAGTAATATTTATAATAATAATAAAATATCATCATCTCATCCTTTTAAAAATTTCTTTCCAGCTTTATGAAGATATAACTAACAAAAATGGTATATATTTAAGGTATACAACCTGATGTATAAATATATACATGTGAAACACTTAGCACAACTGAAATAATTACCCACCACCTCAGAGAGTTATCTTGAGTGTGTGTGTGTATGTGTGCATATGTGTGTGTGATGAGAATATTTAAGATCAACTCCCATAGTAAACTTTAAGTATACGCCAGTGTTATTAACTATAGTCATCTGCTATATATTAGTTCTTCAAAATTTATTCATCTTGCATAACTGAAACTCTGCACCCTTTGGCCAACGCTTCCCATTCCTCCACCCCCCAACCTCTGGCAGCCTCCATTCTACTTTCATGAATTTGATTTTTTTTTAAGATAATACATATAAGTGAGATCATATTCGGTTTTCTTTCTGCTAACATCCCATCCTTGATTACTCTGGAAGCCACCTTCCTACATCTCCCAGAAAACTAGGGAGACTGGCTTTTTATTAATAAACTAGGGAGACTGGCTTTGATTAATAAACTAAGGAGACTGGCTTTGATTAATACCACTATGCACCTAAAATGTGGTAAGCCCCATACAATGAACTGGAGGAAATGAGTTGTTTAAGAAGACTCTCCTCCAGGAGCTCAGTCTTACGGTAAAACCAGACATGAAAATGTCTAATGCTCCTTTACAGGACAAGGTAAACGTGAGGAGTGAGGACAGGCTTTGGTCTGCACACTCACTTGTAGAGTTGTCATAGAAGGTGTCAGGATCTTCCTCAGTGCCATTGCCTCCAAAGAGGGCCTTGTAGTTGTTGTCCTCATACCAGTTGAGAGACTTGATCTTCAGCCCCCCGCCCTCTGGATGGCCGCACACGATTCGGGACACCGCCTGGTATATCTGGGTAGAGGAGCTGGAGCTGTTCACGTTGGTCAGAAACATCACCTCCTGTCGCATGTCACTCCAGCTCCTCATGCTGAACAGCTGGTGTCCCAGACAGGGAGGAAGAGGAGAGGGAAGCGGAAGGCAAGCAAAGAGTAGGCCAAGGGTTGGGGAAAGAGAAGAGAAAAAAACACTTTATTTTCTTGACCTCTGAAAATCCATGTCCCAGGACACATTTTGCCTGACATCATCTCAAAGCCTTGTGATGGGTTTGCCAGAACCTTGCTACCCAGACTGTGGGCCTAGAGCTGGCAGCATCTGCAGTATCTGTAGGACTGTTTGAAATGCAGATTCTGAGACCCTCACAGACCTATAAAATTCAAACTTGCATTTTCACCAGATGTCCAAGTAATTACCCATTAAAACATCCATTACAGTTTGAGCAGCAAAGAAATGAATGGAGCCCTGGGATGGCTTACAGGACAGCATTCTTTCTTGAAACAGCTATTTCTGACCATGGATGAGTCCCACCTTTGACTGCTGACTCATTTCTAAAACACCTTAAAGTTCAATGTGGAAACTGAGGAACCCTTTTCTGGGAGAGAGGGTGTGAAGTTTCTTATTCTGGTCTTTGCAAAATGTTGGGCAACAGAAAAAGTTTAAGGTGTGATATCTGAGTTTGAATCCTAGCTATATCCCTCATTGATACATAACCTTAGAAAAGTCACTGCTTGGGGCTAGAGCAGTGGCTCAGCAGTTACCTGGCATACTCGAGGACATGGGTTCATATCCCAGCATCACGTATACAACGAAGTGTCAGGGCAACAAAAGCCACATGGAAAACTAAATAAAACTTATTTTCCCTCTCTCTCTCTCACTATCCCTCTCGCTCTTTTAAAAAAATAATACTTTAAAAAGAAAAAGATAGAAAAGTCATTGCATGGTTATGAGGACCCAACTTCTCAACAACAAAACAAAGATTAAAAACAGCATGGTGAAGGACAGCTGCACAGAACAGCCCTCAACAGGAAGAGTCAGAAGCCCTAGGCAGTTCAGGAGCTGTGATTGTGACTTACAGTCAATAATCATCAGCAATGCAGACAGCGCCTTCTCTCACACAGGAATACACTCCAGCACCTCGTGGGATTCTTGGCCAACTACTCTAATTATTAAATGCTTATAAGGCTACTTTTCACTTCCATATATTTTACAATGAATCATTAATAAATTCCTGAATCACTGAAATGTCACTTTACGTTCTGCCCAGCTGGGAAGACTAAGCTGTGGGGAGAGGCTGCCGGATCCTATAGCCACCCCGAAGAACTCCATTTGCCCAGTCTTTCTACCTTCCGGAGGCTTCTGGTTCCTGTGAATAATATGGAATTGAACACTGTAGCTCCTAACCTTTGCCTTCTGTCTCCAGATGGAAACCAGGCTTTCCAGGGTGGGTCAAATGCCACAAAGATCTCTCTCCAGAGAGGGAGCATCTAGCACATTCCACAAGAACACAATTAGGTGGATAGCTATACCTTGCTTTATCTTTTCATAAGCTGTATGTGAGACATAGTCAGGGAGGAGAGGCTCGGACAGACCACCTTTCTTTTTGCTGGTGGATGGAATAGCCCTAAAGGTTTTTTAAATGACAATGAGTCAAAGTCACTCTGCTCTTTCCTCAGGCTGCCTCATTGCCACTCCCAATCTAAACAACACAATTCTTCCCACAGAAAGCCAGCACATCTTTAGACAGAAGTATCATAAATTACTGAGTTATTCCAACCTGTTGGATCTTCCCAGCACCTGCCTTAGGGACAAACTCCTGCTCCTTCTCCTACATCTGCTGACTCACAGGGAGGGGTAATAATCATCCCCAGTGCATGAAGGAGCCACTGACTTAGTTTCTCAATCCACTGCAATAGATTTCATTCCTCCTTACCCTAGCCCCAGTCTCTTCTCAGTCCAGCAGCCAGAGTGTAAACAGGCTATAAACCCCAAGTCACCTCATGACCCCCTCTGCTCCAAACCCTCCACGGGTGTCCAATCCCAGGTGGAGAAAATCCCGACTGCTTCTCTTATCTCATCTTGGCCACTCTCTCACTAGCTCACTTTGTCTAACCTCCACCCTGATGTTCAAACATGCCCTTAGGCATGCCCTGGGCTCAACGTCTTTGTATCTGTTCTTTTTGCTTAGAATCCTCCACCACCACCACCACCACCACCACCACCACCCCCTCCCCGCCCATGGCTATGCTGTTGTTTTCTTCAGCTGTCACCTTATCAGACAAGACCTTCCTCAGATGGACCTCCTTGCTCTCTATCTCCCTGACCTTGCTCTATCTTCTTGCACATATCCCAGCTGTCATTCTGCCCCTGAGGTCAGATAAATTATTGTGTTCACTATGAGTCTCCAACATCTAGCAATGCCGGGCACCTGCCTGGTACTATGTGGGTGTGGGTGTCTGAGACAGCGCCTCCCTGTCCTGCTTTCTCAATCTCGTCCAGCACACCTTCCCCATCACCCAGATGTGGAATTCATGTCAGTCCTGACACATCTCACTCCTAAAGTCCCCCAACTGCCAAGTCTGCTAATGCATATCTTCTTTCTTTGAAGGCTGTCCTTTCTATGTTAGTTACCATCAGGGCTTGTGACAAACTCTTGGAATAGAAAGGAACAAACAAGAGCATGGGCTTTGGAATCCAACAATCCTGTATTCAAATTCCACTTTTGAAATTTACTCACTGGGTAATTTTGGGAAAGTTGCCTAATTTTTCTGGGCCTTGGTGCCATAACTATAAAATAGGCACAACAAGATCTACCTTATATCTGTCATGTGGATTATCCAGGGAAATAAGGTAAAACTGCCTGACCCAAAGCAGCTCTTCAAAAAATGTAGGTTCCCTTTTACTTAGCCTTCCAAGGTTTGCATTGTGGTGAAAATAACAAATCTTCTTTCCAAACGCTGACCAAAGAAGTGCATTTGTCATCTCCCATTTGTCTCATAGAAATGGCAAGTTGGGCAATGAGTAACTTGTGAGCAAAGTGACCTGAAGGTGTTCTATTGACAGAGCAGATGGCCCTTGCTTGTCCTGGACCAGAGCAAGGAGAGCCCAGGAAACAGCTGCCAAGGGAAATGTGCATTGTTCAGCTGTAGAGTTTACCCACATAGCAATGGCAACATCACATGGTTTTCAACTCTTTTTTGTTTGTTTGTTTGTTTGTTTGTTTTAACCCCAGACAAAAATCAGGGCCAGTGATGTTAAAAAAAAAAAAAAAAATCTATAACAAACCCTGAGTTTCAAGGCAGGCTCCTGCTACCACCCCTGCTCTGCTTTCTCTAAGGGCAGAAATGAACCAGCTGAGGAGGGCTGGGAAGGACCCTGCCAGAGCAAGGCAAGGCAGGTCAATGTCAGTCACCAGTCCCCTGCGGAAACAGCCAAGACTGCAGAGCAGTTTCTCTTTCTCTTTCTGTCTCCTGGAAGAGCCCCAGTTGGCCAGCTCTTCCACCTAACCAAAGGTCACTGGCCTTCATAACCAAAGTAACAAATGACACGCTGGAAGAGTGTTGCTCCTAAAAGGAGACCCAAAAATCAAGCTTCTGCTGTCAGACACACATGAGCAGAGTTAAAAGGAGAGAGAGAGAAATACACTCAAGTGCTGACATGTTCAATCTTGGGGTTTTCTGCATTTTCCACAATGAACATGCAATACTTTTATTGTCTGAAAACATAAATTATGATATTTGAAAAACTGGCCTAAAGCCACATGAAAAACTAAATAAAATTGATTCTCTCTCTCACTGTCCTTCTTTCAAAAAAAAAACAAAAAACAAAAAACTGGCCTAAGTATTTTAAAAATGAATCAAAAAGGCAGCTAAAAACAAGAATGTACCGAGTCTGAGAAAATCTCCCCACAGTCTTTTTTTTCTTTTTTAAAGAGAGAGGGACAGAGAGAGAGAGAGAGAGAGAATCAATTTTATTTTAGTTTTTCATGTGGGCTTTGTTGCTCTGAGACTCCGTTGTGTATGTGGTGCTGGGTTTTGAACTCACGTACTCGTGCATGCCAGGCAAGCACCGTAACTGCTAAGCTGCTGCTCCAGCCCTATATTATTCTTTTCCAACATCCTATACATTAAAGCCTGCATTGTTTATGACCACTGACCGGCTCAGGCAATTAGGCATGACAACTAGGGACCACTCCTCCTTTCCCAGTCTAATTTGAACTGCGGCTGGAAGTCAGAAAGGCGGAACACATGCTGGCTGGGAGTGAGAGGAAAGGTTAACTATTTTGCGAATATTATAGGCCCTCTGGCCTTAGGTCAAAGATTTCTTTCACACATTTGTCAATACATGGACCTAAAGACCAACTCAATCAAATGTTCACAAAGGGACCATATTCCCGAAACTGAAGATCAAAATCCATATTTTACAGGAGAAAGAACTGGATTGGAGATAGTATGTGATTCTCATTAGTTAGGAAACACATCTTGATAAAATGACTGAAGGGCTTTGCTACTAAATATATGGTATGGAGAAGTGTCTGGTCAGACAAAAGCATTGCATGTGGGTGAGAGAGAGAATTCTCCTATTTACAAGGGTGTCATTATCTAGGGACTAAGAGAACTGGGACAGGGGATAGGTTCAAAACTAGGTATGGGCCCATTTGCTACTAATTATCTCTGAGACATCAACAAGTCTTGGCTTGTTTGTCTCCAAAGTAAGAAGATCAAAACAGATCATGCTTTTCTGATCACTGATGCTTCTAAAATTTATACTACATCCCACATAATATTTCAATCTAAAGGACCTTCATAGCCAAACTCAGAACCGAACATGGGTGGACGGTCCACTCGCTGGTGCTAGGAAGACACAACTTACCTCTTGGGCCAGACTCCCAAGACTATCCAGCAAAGTCCTCGTGGCTTCAGTCAGCAGCTTGCCCACCAGCGGGGATGTAGAGTTCAGTCCTGCCTGGAATGAGAAACAACATTTCGTGTTCAAATGTAAGCCTGAAACCTCTATTGAAAAGAAACAAGTTAATAAAAACCATGCCTAATCTTGAATTTAAAATCAAAGAAGAAACCAACTCCCAGCCAAAATCAAAGATCCAGCAACGTTTTAGCTGTAGGTTTGCATGGCTTTTTTTTTTTCCTTCAGATCAGATTTTCTAATTCTTTGATGAATGGTTATAAGTATTGTAAAGAATAGATAAATTAAAAGAGCTAGCAAATATGCAACAGCTAGAAACATCTCATAGAGTATGTGTGATCACGCTCTGACCACAATGTCCCAACTCTACGATTCCGCAAAACACATATTGCGGGAATGGCCTTGAGAAGTAAGTGCGTGATGTCTCACAGAAAAGGAGGAAAATGTAAAGCTTAAAGCTGTCAAGAGCAGGGGAAGAAGGAATTCTCTCTTTCTGCTCTATTCAAATCTGCACTCTAACACAGGAAACTGAATATTGAACATTTGTTTTTATGTTTATAGTTTTGGTCAAAGCTTTATATTTATCGATTTATATATTTAGTTGCTACTATATATTACCACACCCTATATAAGAAAATAAGTAATTAGGTTAAAGGGAAAGATAAATCAGGGAAGAAAGTGTATGCCAAAGAAAGAACAATGCAACCAGGCATGGTGGCATACACCTGTAATCCCAGCGACTCAGGAGGCTGAGGAAGGAGGATCACCAAGTTTGAGGTCAGCCTCAGCAATTCAGTGAGGCCTAAGCAACTTAACAAGACCCTGTCTCAAAACTCAAAATAAAAACATAAAAAGGTCTGGGTATGTGGCTCAGTGGTTAAGCACCCCTGGGTTCAATACCTGGTACCAATAAAAAAAAAAAAAAAAAAAGAACAAACGAACAATACACTGACCCTGAAGCCAGAATTTCTATAGCTGGGGAGCTTCAAATTTGGTTGTGAGATTTTAGGCTTTCAAAGAAAAAAAGACAGGTCTATTTCCCCATTCTCATTTGTCAAACAGAAGAAAAAAAAATCTCCAGGGAAAATTCATCTTTCCCTGGTGATTCTATGGGCCTTGTTTTATTCAATACCATATCAGAAGCCTTCTGGAGAAGGTTGCGCCATGTGGACATTTGTTCTATCAGAGACTGCTGAGGAATTATAATTCTGACTGCACAGAATATGGCTGGAAATGCATAGGACTATGAGAAACAGCAGCCTGGGGTGTGTTCTTTTAAAAAGAACTCCAAATGCGGACGGTTGGGTGAGTATCATCTTTTTTTTTTAATTCAGAAATGTATTTGTTGAACAATCACACAAACTTCTAATGAAATAATATAATACATATATATAGATTCTGAACATTAGATTTACCCCCAAGATCCCCTCCCCAATTACCCACCTTGATCCTTCCCCTCCCCTTCCCAAAACATCTCTAAATATGTATTAGGTTGTATGACATTACACCTTATCCGGATTTAAAACATGATACTAGACTTCCTTTCTCAACAGTCAGGGTCTATCATCTTAATCACCATAATATCCAAGCACAATTCTGAATGTACATTTAAACAAAAATCTGCCTCAAGCTTCTGTGAAAGAACTCTCGCCCAGCCCGATGTAGGGGCTCTTGTGCAACAGCGTATTCAGGAGAGTCCCAGACTCAGTCCCCGGAGGGTCATGGTCTCCCACAGATGCTATGCTTGCTCGGGGAGGGCACAGTGAAATGTCTCGCGGATGGCATCCAATACTGTTCCTTCTGGAGGGAGTAATTCACGAGCAGACACTGTGGGGTGTTTTGTTTTCACTTTTTCCCTTCAGGTTCACTCTAAGCTGAAGCTTATCACCTTGCAGGCAGAACATCCCAAACACTTGAGTGAGAGAAACTCTTAAAATGGAGAGGTCTTAATTGGAAGCTACAGGAGGTAAAATGCTTACCAGGAGGCCCCAGATGATCAATGTTCAGGATGGCGTAGCAAAACCAAAACAAACCAGTATGAAGCAAAATATGCCAAATGTACTTAATGCAAAAATTTAAAACTTTTAACTGTAATTTTTAACATAGCAGGTGATCCAATTTTTTTTTTAATAGTGAATAGAAATAAGATTCTTGTAATTCTTTCTTGTCACTCACCCCTGTCTCCCATTCTCAGATCATGGGGACCTGGGGTGGCCACAGAACCCTGGCCAAATGACTGGAATTCCCCGGCCTTCCATATCCTCAACTGCACAACAGAGCTAAGAACGCTGTGCATTGTCACAGAGCGTCCAGGAACACCGAATCAGAAGACATGCACGCAGCACCTGGCACAGTGTCTGGCACATAGTAAGGCCAGACACTTATAAACTATTTCATCCTCTGCCTTTTTCTTTCCTTCCTCAAAAGTTTACTGCCATGGAGCAGAAGCGGCGGTGCACACCTGTTAATTCCAGCAACTCAGAAGGCTAAGGCAAGAGGATTGCAAGTTCAAGGCCAGGCCTTTAGTGAGGCCTTATTGCAAAAGAAAATAAAAATGGCTGGGGCTGGGGCTCAGCAATAGAGGGCACTGAAAGCCACATGAAAAACTAAATAAAATTGATTCTCTCTCTCACAACACACTGTCCCTCTTTCTTAAAAAAAAAAAAAAAAAAATTGAATCTACATTTTAAAAGTAAAAACTGCATATCAAAAGATACTATGAACAACCTAAGAAAACAAAGAATAGAAGAATGGATATTTTTAAAACAATAAAAATGAGACAGCATGCAAGAGTTGAAATGAACCAGGTGCTATATGTATCCACATTGATAAATCTCAAAAAGATAATACTGAATAAAAAAGACAAGTGCCCGATTAACAGGCATTTATGCAGTGTGAACACACACACAAGTCTGCATTTGCCATTGACAGAATGTTAATATATATGGAATAAAGTATATAACCCTGCAACTGCACGACAGGAATTCTCTCTGAGGAAAGAGACAAGGACACGCAGGTGTCATCAGCTGAATCTAAACTGTTTTATTTCTTGAACCGAACCTGGTCGTCCGTGGTGTTCTTTATGTGATTCTTCATGGCATTTTTGTAAGAACCATGCCTGCACCACCATTAACTGCGGTCTCCTGCTCATCCCTCTTTGATAGGGCACAAAGCTTGCCAAATCATATCCCCTAAGTGTTCCAGTCAATAATTCACGGCTTGCAATTCCTATTATTTTTCCTAACCAAAAACATGCTCTTGGCTCTGAGCTCATGTGTGGGTCCTCACTGCACACAGAAGGCAAATGATGGGGAAGAGCAGGACCTTTAGGTCTGGACTGTACTTTCTGTGCTAACCGGAATTCATATATTGTCCAATATATTTAGATCAGAGAAATACAGCACAAATGCTTACTGTATTATTCAAAAACCCACACCTGCTTCTGCAAAATGTGTTAGTTACAACAGAGTAGCATTTATTAAAGGGATGACCATGCTCCGGAATGACAAAGGCCACTATGCCCCATCCTTCCTGGGTCTAACAGCTGACTTCATTATATCCTTTCCATCCTCACTACCTTAACAGTTAGATCATTAAAGACTGGAAAATAAAAGACGGCAATAACCTCACCAAGTATAGCACTGGACAGAGTCCCCAGGGCTCTACACAGCATCTGCTCCTTTCCTGGTCTGTCCACCCACTTCCCACCAGAAGAGAAATTCAGAGAGAGCTGTATTTTCCACACCACTGCCTTTCTGGCCCCATGCACAGCACTGATTAGGACCCAATAAATGTCTGCTGAATGAAGGAACTTGTTTACAGTTTATCACTACATACAATGAAAACTGGGGAAGAATATTACCAATGCATTAGAAGTCACACCAACGAAAACAGAACACCCATGAAATTAAAATGCAACTGAAAACTATTTTCAATTTACAAAAATCATATCCACAACCCAATTTTTCTGGGACTCTGCCACTAAATAAAGTGAGACAGGTATGCATATATTTGAATCATATTTTCAACATAATTTTGTTTTCTTCCTGCAAATGCATGTAACAATGTGACCATTGGGACATTTCCAACTTCCCTTAAATACCTTCATAAAATAGATGCAAATCTCTTCTTACTTTACCCATATGCAGAAAATCTGACTTCAGGCTAGGATTAATATGTTTTAGTTCAGAATGAAAACAAGTCAGCCACATACCAGGTACAAAGACTATCACTGTCTCTTTCCGGTGATTTACATGACAACAAAATTTCCTTTGAGGGACCATCTTAATTTTTTTTATTGAAGTAGGAAATTATAAAACTCATGTCTGAGGAAGGTATTAATATTCTAAAAACATTTAAATATTAACTTTAACATGCAATGTGTTTCATGCATTAAAATAATTCAGTTTTTTTGCTGTTTCTAAATGCAATGAGATACATTTACTAGCACAATTTAAGACAAAATCAAATCTATATCTTAGAAACACAAGTGCTGTTTCAAGGATGAAATAGCATAATTGAGGCAAAAATGCCTGTGCTGATGGAGTTGAGCGGTCACACTGCCACAATGCTAAACTCACCAATGCATCCTTCAGTTCTTTGTTCTCCATTTCCCATAGGAATCAGGTGAACACAGAAGCTGATCTACACAGCGTGTCAGTGCTCTAGATGCCAAATGAAGAGGACTGCAATTGCTTTCAGGATAAAAAGCCGATTTTGTAAATAGGTGGGCAGTGAAATCAAACAAAGCCAAACAAAATCTGATACTTCCCACACGTGTCTGAGTTTCAGGCAGGAGTAGAGGAAAAGCAAGTGTTCTCCCCCGCAAGAACCCACTCGGGTGCTTTAAGGACTACGTGCAACAAGGTGAAGGATCCAGCCCTAGACGGCCATGAGACAGACAGTGACACCAAGTCCCACATGCATTTGGAGTCTTTGTCTGAGAGTCAAGAAGGGGCTAAACAAAGGACCTTCAAGAAAAGGATGACTTTGTTCGGCACTTACCCGTACACCCCTGCAACCTAGACACAGCCCACCTGTCAAATCACAGGTCTTCCAGGTGCCTCAGGGGACCCTCACATATGATCTGCCCCAGTGGGGACAGGTTGCAAACATCAGAGGACATTCCAACAGAACTCTTTGTTCCATAGAAGCAGAACCTTTGAGGCAGAAGAGGCCATCAGAGGTCAAGGTGACTGAAGCACACAGCTTTGTGCCAATACCCAAGCTGCTACTGAATGAAGGTAGGTAGTCTGGACACCTGTCCTTCCACCCTCAGGGATTGGACACCATTTTCACATGGCTGAGACAATGGTGAGCCAGCACCCAAACCTGGCTGACTCCTATCCCACATTCTTCCCAGTACATCTCAGTGTCCCATGTTGGCAAAGACTGCCGTCAGGGAGCTGGCTGGGAGGTCATCAGTGAAAGCAGTGTGGGAGAACGGCCCTTGCTCTTCAGTCCCAGAACCTGTGAAGAATTTCTCCAATGCCCAGTTCCAGCCTTAGAGCTGATCCTCAGTGCCCACTAAAGAGGTCCAACTGAGTGTCATCTGCCTTTCCGTGGCTGCACCTTCAGTCCCTTAACGATGCCTGGTACAAAGCAGCATGCCAGGAATAGTCATTGGCTTGTTGGATGAATGTCTCCTGCCGTGTTTAGAGGTGCTATGCCTCCCACCTCTCTTTTCTCTCTGCATTCAAAGCTCACCAAGTAGCATTTGTTATATGTGACTGTCACTCTCAGAATATGGGTAAGAAAAAGTACAGAGCTGAAGAGGCATCACAGGATATTGAAGGAACGCTTCAAAGACATAATGAAATACATCCTCCAATCAAAAAGGCAGTTGTGACAGGTGAATGGTCCTCCAACAGCATCCGCACCTAATCTCTGGTATCTGTGAATACACTACATTATGGGGCAAAATGTGCTTTGTAGATGTACCTGAAGTTACGGACCTTAACATAAGATTATCCTGGATTATCAGTCTGAGCAAGCTGATCACATGAGCCCTTAGAATTTTTGCCAACTGGTGGCAGACAGATGTGGCAGAAGTCAGAGGCTTAAACTGCTGAACCGGGGCCACATGAAAAGGATGAGAAGGGGCACTGGGATCTAGAGTAACAAAGCCCAGCACCCCTGCTGATAGCTAGCAAGAAGCAAAGACTACATCCTACAACTGCAAGAAGCTGAACTGGGCTGACACACTAATGAACTCTAAAAAGATTCGTCTCCAGGGCCCCCGAGAAGGAACACCGCCCTGAGAACACCTTGCTTTTGGCCTGGGAGAGTCTAACTGATGGCAGGTGGGCCTCCAATGTATCCAGGCTTCTGGCCTTCAGGATTGTTAGATGATAAATGTGTGTGGCTTTAAGCTGCTAAGTGTACGGTAGTTTGCTAGAACAGCAAGAAAAAACTACTGCAACCAGTAAGACTTCGACAAAAGAAGCATATAAACTGCTCTGGTCAGAATCTGCTGATCCATTACAGTGGCTCCTTCCCGCCACCCAGAACAGAGTGGCCATTACTGCGGGGCAGCACAGAAAGGTCCCCAGAGTCGCTTCTGTATGCCCTCTGGAAAAGGCATGTGCAGCTTCAGGAAGAACCTGAGGGAAAGTCCACCTGCCCTGCTCAGCCCACGAGTATGGCCCAATTCACCCTGATGGCAAAACAGATACATAATAAAAGTGGTTTCCAGGTGGCCCTGAGCTCCTACTATAGGGCAAGCACGATGAACACTCAGGGACATGAGCTTCCGTTCAGGCCCGGAGGTGGTATTTCATGTAACAACCCACCTTGTACTCATCAGAAAGCCATACTTTTTATTGGTTCTTTTTAGTTAAACGTGACAATAGGATTTATTTTGACATAATTATAAAAGCATGGGATATAACTTGTTCTGATTCAGTCTCCCAGCACTTCCCCTTTCCCTCCCCCTGTTCCCTTCCCTCTGCTCTCCTGATCTTTCTGCTATTAACTAAGACTTTTTTTTTAATGAGTGTCAGTGAGATCTACTGTGGTATATTCATGTTTGTACTTAACAATGTTAGGTCAGATTCATTCAACTGTTTTTCCCTATCCCATTCCTCCTCCCTTCCCTTCTTTCCCCTTTGTCTATTCCACTGATCTTTCTTCTATTCTTTTCTTTTAATCCCTCCCCCCTTATTTTGGGTTAGCTTCCACATATCGGAGGAAAACATTCTACCTTTGACTTTTTGGGGCTGGCTTAATCATTTAGGATGATAGTCTCCAGTTCCAATCATTTGCCAGCAAATGCCATAAAGTCATTCTTCTTTATGGCTGAGTAATACTCCATTGTGTATTATACCATGTTGTCTTTATCCAGTCCTCTGTTGAAGAGCACCTACCTAAGCTGGTTCCATACCTTGGCTATTGTGAATTACACTGCTATAAACATATAATAAACATCAAAGTGAAAAGCTGTCTTTTTTCATTTTTCTTTTCTATATTTTATTTTTGGTACTGGGGATTAAGCCCAGGGATGCTTAACCACTAAGCAATATTCCCTGCCCTTTTTATTTTTTATTCTGATACAGGGTCTCACTAAGTCACTGAGGGCCTCCCTGTGTTGCTGAGGCTGGCTTTGAACTTGTAATCCTCTTGCCTCAGCCTCCTGAACTGCTGGGATTACAGATGTTTGCCACCACAGCCTGAAAAAGTCTTTGTTTTCTCAGGATCTCAGCTAGTCCAGCTCTATAATAATCCTGACACACAATAAAACTCAATAACTATCACTCTATGATAAAATAATTTTTTAATAAAATATAGACAAAGTCTAATAAAAAATGTCTCCTAATCCCAGAAAACTTAAAGGATTCAGTAGCATCCCAGCTTCCAGTATACATTTTCATGTGGGGTATGGACTGTAGCACAGATATAAAGAAGACTCTGAAGGGTGAGAGGCTTTGGCAATATCTGGACAAAGAAAGGAATTTTCTTTAAATATTCTACAGAATCACTTTGCTTAGTTTGACTTTGATTCCTAACAGTGATCTATAGAAGGGAATATCTATCTTACCAGCAATTGTTTTCAGCACTTAATTTATATTACTCACGTCAAGAAAATGATAAATTTATATTTATTGAGCACCTACTATATTCCCAGTCCCACACCAGGCTCCTCAAATATGTGACCAATAATCACAGCAAAGATTGGAATATATTATCCACCTGTAAAAGGAGAGGAAGCTGAGGCTCACAGAACCTAAAATAATCTTTCCAAGGTCCATGCCAGTAAAATGCTGAAGTGACACTTGAACCCAGGTCCAGCTGACCCCAAGCACTGGCCTTTCCAACTCTGCCATGCGTCCCCCATTTTTTTTTTCCAACACTGTTATCCAGAGGTCATCCAGAGACTGGAGGAGGCCCAGAAAAAAGACTCAGAAAACCCTTGGCTAAAAAATGGGGAAACACCCAGGTTAAAAAAATTATTAAATGAAGAAAAATGATTCAAAATATGTCTCTCCTGATGATTCTCTTTGGTAAGAAACACACACTGACAGAACAGTTTTCCCGCATGATGTCCCTGGCACCTAGCTGCTGCTCTTGTTGTAGTTCCTGGCACCACTGACTGCCCATGTGCAGTGATGTCACATGTCCCATCCATCCACCATCACAAATGTTGAAACTGCAATCGAGTGGCAGGAGAAAAAGACTGCTTACCATAACTCAAATATCCATCCTGGTACTCCAATTAAGACTGTGCTTAATTCAATAAATAATATTCCAAAATATTTGAAAGTCACTTTATCTCAACGGTAATCTCTACAATCATCTTTACACAGAACAATCCTGACCACACATGATAACCTAATCAGGAACCCGTCTTCCTGACTTAATGAAGACAGGATTCTCAACAACAGCAAAGGGGCAGAGGCAGAACCCCAGATGCTCCGCACTGGCAGGAGCTGCGCAGGAAGCGCCCTCCAGCCATTGTAGTCAGCAACTGTACAGCAGCAACAGGAGCAGACGGGATGCGATGCAGCCTCCAGGACCGAAGGTGCCTTTCCACGTCTGTCTCACGGTGCTCAGCCTCCCGAGTGGAGAGGTATTTCACGTTGAAACCTGAGCTCTCAGATGATGAGGGCTGCAACGCCATTCTTCTTTGAGTGTAATTCAGACATTAGGTGAGTGGAGGGATTTTTGTACTAAGTTGTATACACAACAGGTGTTCAATGAGTCAACAGAAGTCAAACAGAATGAAGGGTAACCGGAATAATTACTATGACTTCTAAAAACACACATCTTTCCAAAATTTGAAGGGTCAACATTTGTCTTGTAGTGAAGTAAAGAAACCTAAAGCAGTCAAGGAAATGGCTTTGTACCATGACCTTTTTATACCATTTCTAATAACCCTGACCTTCTACGTCTCACACCTTGAAAAATGCTAAGAAGCAGAAAATACCTGCACAAGTGAGCTTATCTAACTATTTAGGGCTGTTACTTAGGGCTGCAAACATCCCCATAAAGAAATAGATAAGGCTAGGCCCAGTGGTGCATGCCCAAATCTCAGCAACTCAGGAGGCTGAAGCAGGAAGACTGCAAGTTATAGACCAACCTCAGCAACTTAGCAAGGCCCTAAGGACTTAGTGAGACCCTATCTGAAAATAAAACATTTAAAAAAATGGCTGACAATGTGGCTCAGTGGATAAGTGACCCTGGGTTCAATCCCCAATACCAAGGCACCTAGAACCTCACAGTGTTAATAAAACCTTGGCCTCAACACTGCAGCATCAGAGTTGAGCAGCATACAAGAACTTCTTGATGGTCAGTCCAGAGTCCATATCCTGAGATGTGTTTCTAAGATTACATTCTAGGCACAAGGTCCAGAAACTGCACATTCTTAGGACCCCCAGGGAAGACCCAACTCTTTATAAAGAAGTCATGCTACACAAAGTCCAAGAGGAATATCTAGGATGATGAATATCTCCTTTCAGGCATGTTCTTCCTCCAAGGCTCTTTTCCTGGTTTTAAGAGAACCTACTGACAAATCAAATGGAGCATTCTCACTTCAGTAGGAAATGGGAATCCCGCGTGTTAAGTGATGCTGTTGGAGGGGCATTTCACCAGAGTGCTCAGAATACCCAGAGATGATTATTCTTGAATTCCCATCTACTACACTCTGATGAGCAACAGGCCGATGCTCACCTGCATTCTGGGGTTAAGAATGGATGTGTATTCTCATGGAGTGCTTCTCTGAACGATGGATTCCTGCACTGATCAAATTTTATTGGGATTTTTTTCCTTCTAATGCAATTTTATCATTGATTCAGCTAGTTACTGGGTGAGGTACCATCTAATTCCAGGATTTTACTGTGACAGCCCACCATATCTCCCTTCTGAGGGATTTTTAAGCACAAATAAATAGCCATCTTCCCATCAATAGTTTTGAGACCTTTTTTTTTTTTTTCAATTTGGAGAACTCTTGCCAGCCACAGTGGTGCCCTTCTGTAATCTCAGTGGCTTGGGAGGTTGAGGCTGGAGGAGTGCAAGTTCAAAGCCAACCTCAGCAACTTAGCAAGGCCCTAGGCAACTTAGTGAGACCCTATTTCAAAATAAAATATAAAAAGAAAAAAAGGGCTGGGGATGTGACTCAAGAGGTTAATAAGCACCCTTGGGTTGAATTCCTGTTTTCAAAAATAAAAACTAAAAAAAAAAAAATTAAAAACCTGGGGAACTCTTTCTTCAAAAGAACTCTTATGCAGAATTATAATATGAAAAGCAGGTCTTCTCAAAAATAGGCACAAAGGACCTTGGGCTTGGACTCAGCCACACCCTGCATATTTTTCCCCCATTCATACCATGAGGCTAAGCTGTATCACAAACTCCCAGCCAGCCCTATGTTTCTGCAAAACAAAGTCATGTTGTCCAAGGAAAATGTTCACATTCCAACAACATTATTAGCACTTGAAGCTTCTCCACGGAGCACGTCCACTCACCAGGATTGGCTTCAGGATGTCCATGTTGGAACGCAGCACTCGCTCTGCAGCATCCAGTTTCTCCCTTGACAGACCACAAAGCTCAGAAACTTCTTCTCCACCAAGTTGAACTGCATCTTCTAATTTGGTTCCATTGCACAAATTGGTCAAATGTAACTGGTAACCTTGCAAAAATACCTGGAAGCATTTGATGCAAAGAGAGACAAGTGAAATGGGATTACAGAGATGGGAAGCAGATCCCTGAAGCCCTTAGGAATGATTCACATCAATACAGCTTTGAAGGTCGTAAAAGGGGCACCACTAACCAAAGTTCATTATATAGGGGCTCTTTTCTGAACTTCAGAATAAATAAATCATGGCATGATCTGACAGCTCATTTTAAATTTGCATGTTGTGTTTGACTCAGTGTGTTCCACATTCTGGTCCCTCTTTCCAGAGGGAAATCCTGAGTCCAACTCTTTTTTTCAATACTGGGACACATGATTCAGTGAATAAGAATCCAGAGTCTGAACTTTTGGAATCACTTGTATTAGAGGAAAAACATCCTCAGAAAAACATCCTCACTATTTTGGAATTTATGATATATTAAACTGGTATTGAGCTGAATTACGAAAAAAAATCATATTATTTATCTACAGGTCTAGATGTTTAACTGATGCACATAACTATGTTCAACTAATGTCAGAAATTGACCTTTGGAATTTTATTTGTTCCAGAACAGAGAGCTGCAAAGTTGGACCTCTTATCATCTCATTGATAGGCCAATTCCAAGTCATTCTTATCTATTCATTATAGCAAGTCCACTAGAAAGCCTTTCCTTGACCACATTTTGTTTACTTAATCAGCTGTCCTGGGCCTAAACAAACTGCGCTTCTTCATACATGGTCCTTACTGTCCAGCAGACAGCAGGGCTTGTAAGAAGTGGGGCCTTGACTTCCATTGCTCACTCTGTTTCATAGTGCTAGAACACTAGCATCAATAAACAATTGTTGAATGAATGAATGACGAAGGCTTTTTGTAATGCCATTACTAACTTCCCTGTTAGTTTAAATTTGTGTAGCCTGTCTTGCTTGTAGAATAACCTAATATAAGCGATAGACCAAAAGCCTCTCAAAACCCACGCAGCTTTCTAAACACTGCAGAGTATTTGGCCTGCCACGGTTTTCAATAAATTTTCACCTACTGCTAGATACTCAAGTATACTTCAGTTTTACTTCTTTTTTTTTTTTTTTAACCAGGCCTGGCAGCCAGACTGCCAGTCTACCCTTAGTGACTGTTTAAGAACGCTAACAACTCAGAAACTCTAACTGCCATGCACAGACCACCTCCATTCTTAGGAAGCCCCTTCTTTTAAACTGATGAGATGTGACAGATACAGAACTGGCAAGAGGCGATGGAAATTGTGCTAAATGCAACAATTTTCAAAAGCCTGCTGTCTCTGGCCCACCTCCCAACCACACAATCGGTAAACACAGGGCATAGTTTTCCTAGTTTCATAAGGGCAAGAGGTAAGCACATTTTTCTAATTTTAAAAATTCTGGATCTTGTGAAGTAAACATCTTATTTTCTAGCATAAACATTTCCTCTACTTCTGCTTATTGTAAAGACAAGCTATTAATGTAGACATGATACAGGGTGAGGAACAGTTCCCCTCTCTGCCAGAGAATACACTTAAGAAGCACTTCTGAAAAACAATGACCTGGTAATCTGCCCAGGAGCTGAATGAGAATTAATGATGGTAGAGGAAATTGTCTAAGAATCTAATGCTAAAATTCCATATAAACACTAATATTACCTCCTGCTTTTACAAATTTAAAAAGAAAAATTCTCCTATATATCTTTTTTAAAACAATTTTTATTTAGTTTTTTCATGTGGCTTTCATTGCTCCGAGTCTTCGTTGTGTATGTGGTACTGGGGTTTGAACTCATGTACTAACAGATGCCAGGCAAGCGCCATAACTGCCAAGCCACCACTCCAGCCCTATATATCTTTATCTTTCAAGAAGCATTAAGTTTTTTAAATCTCCTGTCTTAGATTGTACAGATGGAGCCACATCAGAACAATAATCCTCAACTCTGGTTCTTATCTCAGAATTGTGAAATTTAAAAAAAAATTTTTTTTTAATTCATCTGAACTTAAAAGGTAACCCTTTTAGGAAGAAGTCATCATAAATGCCAAACGACAGACAGGAAAGCAGTCTTACTTCAACCAGCTGGCCCTTGAAGCCAAGTTGCACATTTTACTCTCTGGAGGGTTTCACAATGCCAGCCTGAGCCGGAAGTAACATTAGGTGAAGCTGAACTCGAGCTAACTACTTCCTTCACCATCATTAGGGTTTATTCGTTTCTTTCCAGGCACTCAAACCATGCAAATGCCATCAGCCCACTAAGGATGCTGAAGCTGTCCCTTACCTTGTGGAGACTGACATCAGCCCTCAGCATCTTGTCCACAGTAGGCTTTGGCAGAGAGAGATTGTCATTCAGGAATCCAGAGAAGGTTTCATTGTCCACCAGGAAATCCTGAAGCTTCAAGCCTATTGAAAAAATGATGTTTTGCTTTCATTCCCCCCCCAAAAAAAATCACTATGGGGCAGGTGGAGAAAAATAGCATAATATTGATTGCCTTGTTTTAAACTGATTGATGACCACAGGCTTCTGGCTTAAGCAGAGAAATGAGTTAGAGGAGCTTTGCCTTATCAGGAAAGACAGGAAAAGATTGCCTTCTGATAGCGCAGTGAGTGTCACTCAGCGTGCACCCCCGCACTCCTGCCATGCAGCAATGCTGCCACACACACAGCCTCCCCTTACTTCCCAAACAAAAGGACAAAGCTTTTAGATGATCTCATCCACTCCACCTGAGATTTGAGACACCAACCCCACCATGCCTATTTCCGCAGTTGCATCTCCCATGGCTAAAATCTGAGCGATTTAAAGGCTTATTCCCACAATCCATAGGGGCTGATCTGCTACAGGAGCTGGCAGGGTTCTCGAACTTTAACGTGTATCAGAATCACTGGTGGGATGGTTAAAACAGACCGCTGGACCCCCGGCCCCAGACTTTCTGATTCAGTGGATTTGGGATGGGGCTGGAGAATCTGCATTTCTTACATGCTCCCAGGAGATACTGAGGCTGCCTGCCTGGGGACCACTGGTGGACACATTATGCATATCAAAGCACTTTCCTGGTTTCATTTCAGTTAGAAACAAAACATGTGATTTGGAGCTCTAAACCCCAGGTTTGCCATGCCTTAGAAAATTACATCAGCATATATTTTTAAATCCACCCTACTAAATGATTTGCTTACTAAAGTATTTCATACAGATTTCCATTAAGCAATTAGTCCTCCAGATATATTTAGAAAAATCTTCAATTCAGCGATGCAAATCAGAAAAAGCACTAGTCAAGATCCCAGAATTTTAGAGCCCAGAGTTGAAGGCTGTGTCTGGTAGTGTCACATGGATATTTCATACCATCTTTCTGAACCTGAGTTTCTTCATGTCTAAAACAAGAGATTTCTAAGCAGATGCTTGGGAAGGGCCCTCTGACTCTGAAATAATATCGCTTTCCCTGTCTTATTTCATTTGAATGCCCACCTCTTCTCCTTCCACCCCATCCTCCTAATAGCCTAAATTCTTGTTTGCAATAAAGATAAAATCAGTTCATCAAGACCACATGCCAGGCTGGGCGGTCATCACTTGCCCAGGCCCAGGCCCAGGCACTAACCGACCCCTAGGGGGCAAACTTTACAAACACAAATTGACCTGGAGAGGTCTGATCTGATGAACCTCTTCAGCTAAATAGTGTGAGGGCTGGATGAGTGAATCCTAAGCTGAGAGGGCCATGCACAGAGGAAGTAGCAGGAAGGACCCTACAGACCAACAAAATTTTCATCAGAGCTCTGTGATTCAGGCATATTGTGACTGAAGCAAACTTCAGTAATACTGTATAGAGCTCTAGAAAAAAAATAAATAAGATTCACATCACTGGAGAAATGAATCTCCTTGACACATATGTGGCTAGCTCCCAGGGATTCCTCATAACACCCAGAAGCAGTTCCTAAGCCTGTTAGTGTCCCTCCCCAGAGTCAGCTCTTCTGCAAACTGCCACCTGCTTGGTGTTCCCCATCACACATGACACTATACTGGCACCTAAGACTCACTTCAGGGAGCATGCTAACATTCAGTTTCTTGAGTCCAATCCCTACAAATTCTAAAATAGTGGATCTAGAAGTGGTGGCCAACAAATCTACATCTTAATTAACTGCCTTATACTTCTAAGGCAGGGGCTCTGGGAGCTATGTTTTAAGAAATGTTTTACTTACTTGATGCTCCACTAGACTGTGCCCGTAAGAACATGGAATATGTGTTTTATTAGTGTCCCCAATTCCCAGATCAGGGCCCAGCACAGAATCACTGTTCGGTGAATGACAGCTAAATAATGAACACAGGAAGTGGGATTAGGGCTAAAAACATTCACAAGTATCTGAGCAACAGCCCAGACTTCCTTTCAGCTAAGTAGTCCCAGAAGAACCTAGGGATGTCAGGACCATCCCCAGGCCACACCCCAGGAGTACACAGGACCCCCAGCCACTAGAACTGTCTTCTCAGGTACAGAAAGTGACATCCATGACTTCCTGTACTCATGATAGGGATAAACAGGAAGGAAGGTGGTAGAGAAGTGGTGCTTTAGGTGAGGCCAAGTGTGAGAAGTCTGACACTATCACACAGCAATAGAAAAAGCACTACAGGGGAGTCAGCTGGGGTGTCAGAAACCTGCATTCTGCATCCTTTTTATTTACAAGGTCATTTCACCCAGTTATGCTTTCACTGCCTTACCCAAAAAATGAGGGGCCAAAACGAGTCCCTGTGACCCCTTGGCAGAACAGAATAAACACATAAACTAATCCTCATCAACCAATTGAGCCACAAACCCCTCAGCAGAGTCAGGGAAGTATACAGCTTTGTGCTAAGGAACTGCAGAACAACACCCTCCTCCACACACAGCGCAGCAGAAATGCGGGAGGCTGACCCAGACTGCACTTTCAACGGGTCTAGGTCATCCAGCAACACTCTCGGGACCAGCAAATGTGCTTGGCATGTTTATAAGACTCTTCTGCTATGTCAACAGGCTCTGAGGATGAGAACAGCTGGATGTGATCAAACTCCAACCGCCTATCCCCTGGATAGGACACAAGAACCAAGAGGTTGATTCAATAGTCAGCAACCTTTGGCAGCGCACGTGCATGGAGCGATAGGGTGGTGGGGTGGGACAACAGCAGGGAGGGCCGAAGAGCCCTGGCGAGGAAGAACTTGCAGACTTGTCACGTGGATCTATACATGCTGCCTGAGAGTCCCACACCACCCCTGACAGCTGCACTCGTGTGGACACAGGAAGGCAATGTGGAGCGATACTTGTCCTCGAAGCCTTGGCTGCCTGCTGGACTCACCTGGAAGCTTTACAAAAAATCACTAAGCTTAGGCCACACTCCAGAATCACTGATCAGAACTGCTAGGGATAAGACTCAGGCATCAGAATTAAAAACAAAACAGAAACCTTCTTGGTGACTCCAGTCAAGTTTGAAAAGCAATAATATGCAGGTAAAAATCAGGGTTTGGGACCAGGAAAACCTAAATTTGGTGCCATACTCTCCTGTGAATTAGCTGCATGACCATGATGGTCCCTTTGCCTTCCTGAGCCCATTTTCCTACCTGTGAATGAATATAACAGCATCCACCTATAAAAGGTCTGTGGCCCAGAGTTCCATTTGTAAAGCTCAAACAGTGAGCAGCTGGCTCCTGACAGGTAAGAATCCTGTTGTTAAGGAAGAGATGGTTTCCCTCATTTCACCCTGTACAACAATGCAGCATGAAGAAAAGATGAGGCACAGTCTTGCCCTCAAGGTACTCTCGGGCTGATAAGGGAGGAGAAGGGGCACACTGACTAGAGAGAGCAAAAGGAGAGAGAAGCCCCAAAGGAAGACAGTTACCGGAAGCATTTGTGCCAGAGGAGGTGCAAGTGCTACATTGGGGGAAATCAGGCTGGAAGGGCCTAGGAGCCAAACTCCCCAAAGCTGTGACTGGTGAGATGAGGGAAAGGCCTCCCCTGTGCGCAGAGTGCTGTGTGCACAGTAGGTCCTCAACAAATGTTTGTGAATGGATGAATAAACAAGCAAATGAATACAGCAAGAAGAGATTCCTCAAAACCTAAGAGTGGAGGAGTAGGGAGGAGGAAAGGAGGGAAGAGGTGTACGCCAGGACAGAGCAGGTGGCTCTGTACCTGCTGCTCTCTGTTCCCTGCATTATGCTGGTGGCAGAGGAATGTGTGAAGTCAAGAACAGTGGGAACACCAGATGTCTTAAGCGATCTTCCTTGTCTTGCTCCTTCATGACTTGGCCCCTGAGTCACCTCCTCCAAGAAGCCCTCCCTGACCTTTCCACCTTCAAAGTAGGTCAGGGACCCTCTTCCATGTCCCAACAACATGTCCCTGGAGTACTGCATGGATCAAGTTTTAGCTATCTGGGTGGACATCTTTCTCCCAGGATACAAATGCCTTGGAGACCAGGACTTGTAACTCCAAAGCCAGAAGTGCCTGCCACAGAGGAGCACTCGATGCATGAATGAATGAATGCAAATGAGTGAATAAATTAATGAACTGATGTGATCTGGGAAACTGCATCTCGTGGAGAGGTTAGGGGAAAAGCTGGAGCAGGCTGTGACTAGGAAACAAATCAGATCAAGATGGCACTAAAGTCTCCCTAAGACCACTCAGTCACATCAGCCCAAGTCAAGGGAGGAATGAAGTAGCTGGGTACAAAGCAGAGAACAGAACAGAGAGAGACCAAGTTGATTAAGTGAAGGAATGGAGATGACAGTGGCATCTGCCTCCCTGGGCTGAGCATGGGGTTAAATGAGAGGAGGTACTTGGAGGCCAGAATGATTCCTGGCACTGAATGGCTAATCCCACCATCACTTCTAGGAATAACTGATCTCATTAGCTTCACTGTTAATTTAACCCTAAACTAACCCTAAATGCAGGTTGCTGGGGGGTGCAGAGTAAGGGGTCCCTAACCTAGTTTGAGGGCCAGAAGGTCAGGGAAGCATAAGCAGAATAGATAAGAACAGAGAGGTAACTTTGCCAAGCATGTTGACATGCTGAGTTCACACCCTAAGTATGCTCATATGTGTATGTGTACATACATGTATGTGCATGTTGTATGCTTGCCTGGCTGAGTTCCTGGGTTGACAGAACTGACAAATTCTTGCTAGTGATACTGTCTATAAGGTAAAGGAAAGGTCATAGTTGACTGATTTGTCTATATTCAAAACTTTATGAAAGAATAAATAAGTCTAGCATTTTACAGAGAATCAATGGGAACGATCACATCTGCCAGTCAGATGCGATCATTCACCTGCCTGGTACATGATCACATCAACCAGGATGGAAACAGTAGAGGAAGATCAGCCGTTCCCAGCAAGACTGGGAATTCTTAGTGCAAAGGAAAATTATGAGGTCATTTAAGTTAGACCAAATGAGATGACATGGGGCCTGAATTTTATTATCTGTAAAATGTGTGGGTGGGATCGCCATGGTATTATTTTTTAAATTTTTTATTGGTGCATTATAATTGTACATAATGATGGGATTTGTTCACACATTAAATCCAACAATATAATTTTGCCAACAATCTCCCCCACAGCACTCCCCCTACCACTCTCCTCCCTTCCCCTGGTCCCATGTCTCTCTCTCTGGGGCATATATTTATTCTAATATACTCAAGTATAGTGACATAATTCTTATTTCTAAGAAGAACAATTTTTTAATATATGTGACATGACTGGTGTAATGACAAATTTGTAAAAGCTTGGAGTGTACCTTGTTTTAACTCAGTTCCAGCATTTCCTCTTCCCCCCCTTCCTCCACCCTTTGCTCTTTTTAGATATGTTTGACAATAAGATACATTTTTATAAAAGCATGCAGTATAACTTACTCTAATTCAGTCCTCTCTATTCCCCCCAAACACAGACCCCTCCATTCTCTTCCCTCTACAGGTCTTTCTGTTATTTACTAAATAGGGTTTTGTTTTGTTTTTCTTTTAGTGACTCATTGATATATAGATAGATAACTAGATAGCTAGATAGATAGATAGATAGATAGATGAGATTCACTATGAGCAAGTACTGAGAGGAGCTCAAGGTCAAATAAAACCAGCACTGGAGAAGGCATCAGAAGCACCAAATCCAAGCCCCAGCCCTGTTGCTTCTTAATCATACCATGAAACTCTTTCCTCGCCTTTTCTTGGTCTCTCTGGGCTTCAGTTTCCTTGGGTATAAAATGAGGCTTATAATATCACAGATTATTATGAAAAATAAAGATCAGAAATGTGAAAGTGCTTGCTCTGGGGAAGAGCTGACTGGCTTTGAGGATTCACATGGGAAACTGGGAAGGTATGACCACTATCACAGACGTGGGGATCAGGGAACAGGACACTCACTAAACTAAACCTGGGTCTCTGCTTCCCCACTATCCAGCAAAGGGCCAAGAGAGCTTTCCTACCGCAATCTCTTCCACACCGACCAAAGTACTGCTGAGCTCAGCCTTCTTGGTTTGGTTTTGCCCCAGAGGAGCACATGTGGCCACCAGTTCCCTGGGAACTTTGCTATGGGTGCAGTGAGGCAGAGCAAAGGAAAGGAGAGAGGAAAAGCAAAAACAAAAAGAGCTGAGTGTCTGAAAAGATCAAAACAGGTGAAATGTGTGTTTGTGGGCTAGGGAAGACAGAGAGAATCCTCAGTTCCTGGCCATTCCAGGAGGCCAGACCTTCCTGCCCACACTAAGGAAGTGCTTCACCGGCAGGCAGAGTGTGTGGAGAGGTGAGGACCTGCCCCAGGGGACGCTTTCTTGGCCACTTAGTGTTCCTTCCCTTCTCTCCAGGCAGCCTGCCCAGCACAGGCCAGCTGCCACCTCTGGCCAATGAGGGAGGAGCCAAGAGAGAAGGAGAGAGGGAAAGGGAACAGCGGAAGGAGGAGGAGGGAAGTCCTTAGGCCTGCAAGCTAGCTGGGGTTACTAGCGGTCAATGCCCTCCAGGCACCAGCTCAGGTTTCAAGATCTCTCCAGTCTTGTGCTCCACGTGAAAAGGAACCACAGCAATCAGCAGCTTGAAAAGTGGGTGGAGAAGGTGAATTTTAAAAAGGAGAAGTAGAGAAAGATCACTCAGCACCCTAGGCCCAGAAACTCTTCTTAAATGGACACCTCCCTGGGGTAGGGGCACAAGTGGGGTGGGTCTTCTAGCCCTGTCAAATGAGCAGTGAGTAGCCTGGGGTGGGGTGGAAGGGCATGGGGAGAAAAAATGACTGGGCTTATAAATAAGACCTTGAAACATTTCTGTGAAAAAAAACCCTCTGCTATCTTCTAGAGTATCCCTTTGTTGTTTTGGATTGTTTTCCTGGTTTGAAGCTCTACTTTCTTTAGGGGATGAGATGGCTGAGCCCTCTCTGAGAAGACCTTGATGTTCAATGCTGGAGAAGGGGGTAAGGCAGGGACTGGCTGCACCCTGGGGCAACTCCTTAGGGCAGGTGGCAGGAGGCAGGGAGCACAGGTGCACACAGCCTCCAGACCTCCCAGTGGTCATCCAGCCCTGAAGAAGTTTCTTTCTCTACAGTGAAGGCTTGCAGAGGAATACCAAGATACACCTGAAAGAGCTGAGGCTTTGGAGTCTGGCTAACCTGATTCAAACCTCAATTTCAGAGTTTTCCAGATACATGGGTTTGGCAAAGTCACTTATTTGGCTCTCTGAGCCTCCATATTTGGGGAACAAAAGTCAACCTGCCTAGGAGTGTGGATTGAGCAAGCATTAATGGCACCAAGTGTGTTAACTACCCTGAATACTGACTCACACATAATGCAAGAGAAAATAAGGCTGAAAATTAAATATGTTCAAAATAAAGGTTGATAAAGTCATTATGACAATTATGTGAAGAGTTCCCAAGAGAAAATAGACTGTTTGTGGTTACGCTCCCTGAATCTCTGAAGCAGGTACTTGGAAAGCCAGAATCTTCTCTTTAGACCAATGGGAGTAATATAACCTTAGGAACCACATGTTCCTTAAATAATTATACATGTGTGAATGTGCATTTGTTCAGCCAACTTCAAAATAGCTAATATACCCAAAACACTAGTGCTATGGTTCAAAGGAACAACAGCTTTCTCAGTGCTCCCTAAAGGCAGGACCCTAGGATCCTACAATAAAAAAAAAAAAAGTACCATATGAAGACACAATCCTCTCCCTTCCAAGAAGAGGTGGGTAGAGGGTCAGGTAAGCAGAGTGGTAAGCCTCCAGCCTTTTCTGCTATTGCAGAGTTTTCCAGCAGTGAGATCAGGGGTAGAAAGAATCATGGCTTGTTCTGTAGATTCATCTCCTAAGGCAGTAACACACCTGCCATGATTTGAACATTTGAAAATTCACATGTTGAAATTTAATCATCAATGGGATAGTACTAAGAGGTAGGGCCTTAAAGAGGTGATAAAGTCATGAAGGCAGAGCCCTCAGGATTAGAGTGGGTTTGTCTCCCTCAGTCCCTTCTGCCATGAGAGGACACAGAGTTTGTCCTTTCCACAGGATGCAATAACAAGGTGCCATCTTGGAAACAGAGGTGGCCCTCACCAGACACTGAATCTGCAGCACCTTCACCTTGGATTTCCCAACCCAAAAGGACTAAGACAATACCAAGCTTTTACTGACAAGAGTGGGGTGGGTGGGAAAGGTTTTTGGAAACCACTGGAATGAGGACTGATGTCAGCTGATAAGAACTTGAATGAGAACAAAGAGCCAGTGTCGGCCAGCAGCTCACATGTCCAGGAGACTGCAAGCACCGTCAGGCTGGCTTGGGAAGCCCAGAAGGAAATGAAAGTTAACACTGAGGAGAAATTATTGGCCCAAATGAATTCTGAACCTAAAGAGAGAGGAAGAAACAAGGGGTCAAATCACAATAGCTGAGAAGAGAACTCTGTGCAAAGAACCCCTGTGAAGACCAGAGAGGCAGACAGATGAAAGAGGAAGTCCAGAAGATGAAAGGGGTGATGGGAGGGTAAAAGTCTAAAGTCTAAAGAAGCAGAGTCAAAAGGAAAGGAAGATGAACCTACAAGTTAGAGACCAAGATGAGATTCTTTTCAGGGCTGGTCTAGGAAGAGTTTTTAACATACATAATGTATAAATAGGAAAAATTAATTTGTTTAAGGACATGGTACTGTTTTGTGGACCAGGAAAGAAAGATGATTCCTATTTACTAAGCCTCGGACACATTCTGTTTTTTTCCAGAATCTCTAAAGCAAGCTTCTGAGAAAAGTATTATTACTCTCATTTCTCACACAAGAAAACAGATCCAGAAGTAAACATCTTGCTCAAGGTCAGAGAACAAGCAAGTGGCAAATTTGAACACAAATAGCTTCAGCTACAAAGTTGTGGTTCCTTCCATTATATTAGCAATTAAATGAATTGTTTCACTCTAAAATGCTTCATCGAAAGCTGGTGTTGCCACTCACACTTCCTGGTGTTGGGCTAGACAGATGTGGCAGCAGAGTGCAGCAGAAAGGGGCTGAGCCCAGAGTCACACAGACCTGGATTCAATGGACAACTTTACTCTGTGGCCTTCAACAGCAAACAGAACCCTTTCACGTCTCAGTTTCCTGGCCAATAAAATGGGGATAATAATACCAACGAGCTGTTTCAAGCCTTTCATTAAATAATCTATTAAAGATGTTAGATGGCATCATTACCTGGCTGCAACATAGCCTGCTGGACAGTGTCACTCTAAGATTGCCTTTTTGTGCCTCAGTGCCATCGTGATGAATAGGTGAGAAATGGGAGGCTCTTGGCAAGAAACAAACTGAACGCCCAGGTGCTCTTTGCCACCCACAGGGTCAATAAATCTTATACTGGAAAAGAAGGAGACATGCAAGACTATTTTTGATGTTAAAAATTAAAAGAAAATTTAAATCCATCTGATATTGGTGGAGTACAGGTCGTTCTGTAATTGAATGCAATTGTGCTTTCTATTCTCTGGGTGAAGCTGACCTTTGATTTGATTTAGTTCAAGCAATCTTTCAACACTGCAGTGGAACATTGCATCCCCCAGCTTCCAACCCAGCTGGGGCCAGGCCCCTGGCCTGGATGGAAACCAACAGTCTGCGCTCAGGGACACAGCCTGGCTTTGACAGATTTGGGGAAACTTTTTCATGGTAGGTAGAAAGGTTTCAAGATCTGAAACTCTGACCTAAACTTCTGATGAGTGCATATAGAACATGAACTGCAATCACCCACATATTTCAAGGGATTTCCACTCTGATGACAAATGTTGATACATACGTCATCAGATCTCCAAATAAGATGGCACATGGGGAAGGTGATAAGAACAGAAAATGAAGTTTAGAACTAAAACCTCAACTTCAGCAGCCACTTGAACATAATGAGGGACTTCAGGCAAGAAAGGAGAAGTAGCTGTGAGTCACAGGAAGTTTGTTACAGATGGGCCTTGGGACACGTTCCACCCGTGCCTGTTACCCATAGAGCCAGGAAGGGAGGAAGTCTGGCATTTCTGTCGGAAGCCTTCTTGTCTCCTTTTTCATCCCAGCCTGTGCATGCCATATCCTGTGGCCTCAGGGAAGTTTCTGGCTCTCTTTGGGGTGTAATAAACAGCACCACACACACACACACACACACACAAAAAAAAAAAAAAACCTAGAGTTCTGGTCCTACGCAAGTTATTTAACCTCTCTGAACTTCAACTCCTTCATGTGAGCAGAAAAAATAAAATACCCTCCACTTCATGATGGCTATGAAAATGCAGTGACTGAAGGTCAAAGCCTAGGACTTATTCTACACATGCCAGGTGCTACACCAAGTGCTTTGCCCTTCTTGGTTCATTTATTCGCTAAACCATCGGAGGGAGGTGCTATTATCCCATTTTAGAGATACAGATATGTTATGGAATTATCCCAGGACAAGCAGCTGGTAAGCAGCAGAGGCAGGATTTGAACCCAGGCAGTCCTGCTGCAAACTCAGTTTACTGAATAGTACAGCCTAGGGGACATTTACATCGTGTTAATTTTATACGTCTTCCTTCAAGTGCTAACCTCAGCCAACTACCATGCCATGTCACTACAACCATCCTACTCCTTGGAGCTCAGGGCTTCTTGACTTTCAAAGATTAAAGTAGAATCAAAGGCCCATTCCATGATTTCAAGGTAAATGTGACCAGAAGAAAACTGATCCTTTTCCCTAGGTAAAGTCCAGGATAACGTGCAGTACTAATTTCACTACCACCTTGGACTAAGCGGCATCAGAAAGGTCAAACAAACTGATTTTGTAGCCTAAATATATGGAGAATGGCAACCATGACATTGATTCAACACACAATCTAGCTGAAGGGATGGAAAAATATAAGACCTGAATCAGGATGTTGGGATGCATATGGTGCTCTCCTTCAGTCCTTTCCCTTTCTAACCCTTGCATCAATGACATGGGATGTCCCCCCCTCCAAAGAGACACCTCCAGCCCAGGGACAAAATGCCCTAAGTTCTTTTTTGTTCTTTCCTGGCAACCTTCTCATGAGCCTTAGAGGGCTCTATATCCTTAGAGTAGGCATTTGAGAAGCCCCTGAACTAGAAGTAATGGGAGGTCAGTTATCACCAAAGTCCTCATCAGGAGAGGCAGAAAACTGTTCAGGTCACAGCAAAACACCACATAGTTAGCACACCTCCCCACCTGATAGAGCACAATTCTCATGAGAAGTGCCATTCGCATGGACCATGGGGTATATGCCAGCCCTGGGCACAGTTGGAAACCACCCCTCAGCTTTCCCACCTAACCTTCATGGCCAAATTCCACAGGTCCAGGAAATGATCTTGGGTACAACCACTGGCCTTCTGTAGTTAACAGGTGTGGTATTACTGTAACTTCGGACAGAGCCAGACACCAGGAAAATTAATAACTAAAACCTTGGCTGAGTCCCATTCATTCACAGGGGAGACGGGCTATCTGGCATCATGCCACACCACAGAACCCATAGCCCTATCCATACCACTTGGGACATGGTATAGCTGTAAAAGATGGAGAAACCCCACAGGACCCACATAAGCTTAGGAATTATCACCAGATTAGCATAAGCAATGGTAATGATAGAGATTAGGAGAGATTTTAAAATGGCTAGGTAGTCAGGACAATGGGCCCCATTCAACCACACCTAGAAGCTAGAGAGAGATTAAGGGGAATACTCAGGGCCTTCAAATGCAAAAGACCAAGAGGCTCACCTGTGCTAGCAACTCCTCTGTCCCAGAGGTGGGAAAACTAAGAAGTAGGGGTGGACACGGATGGGAACTAGGAAAGAGTTGCTACCCGTTTTGCATAGATTTTAGATAATGATTTTGGTGCTTAGTCTCAATGCCTGTTTTACCTAGAGTTTAACCAATGATGCTGGTGTTTTTCTCAATGCCTGCTTCACATGAATCTTAATCAAGGCTCAGACCCAAAACCAATATAAACCTTAGCCTAACACACTCCTACTTCCAGGTACCCCTCGGCCTGTGGAGACTCTGCTCTCCTTCCTTAAATAAATCATTTACTCTTCCCTTCTGTGGTTATATGAGGATTTTATTCTTTAAATTTGTGAGACAAGAACCCAGAAGAAGATTGGCATCGAATTCCCGGGGTGTGCTTCCACACCAAGAGATGCAACGCACTGCTCAACCGTTCAACAGTAGCAGGGGAAAATCCAGCTCTTAGCTGGGGGAGCTGCTAACACTATTTCAGCTGCAGAGACCTGCAGCCAGCCCAAATTCCAAGTTTTAACTGGACATAGCTGCAAACATTAAAAATGGGCTAGCTTGGCCACAGAGATCTGCAGTCAGCCCAAACTTCATTCACCAACAGGAGCAGAGAATCCAGCCTCATCTCAAAATCCCCCCTCACCAGTAAGACTTGAGGAACCACCATGAGGGATACGGCAACGGACAAGAACACTGCTAATTGTGGACATGGGGTTTGGGGAAGTTAAAGAACTTCTTAGAGAGGCTGAGAATGATACACCCCAGAAAGTCAAGAAGACTCAGCGCCAGCATATGCACCTCCAACTTCCAGGCAAGCAGGAAGCCCTGACTGCTACACAGAGGTAACCACTGAAGAGGGTCACGAGTCCATGGTGCCAGATGGAGATTCCATAATTTGGGAGAGGAGCAAGCACTGGGACAAACCGGATGCCTGAGCAGAAATGCTCAGCAGGACGCAGGCTAATGAGACCACTACGAAACACTAAGCAGTGCACTTGAAGTCCCTGAAAAGGAAATAGCAGTAAAGATGCTGCAGACCAAAGGACTCTCTCCTTCTCCAGGCCCATCCTGGTTCTGGCAGCACCAACCCCATAGGGAGGCCTTAGCTTGTGGCAGTCTCTGCTCATCACCCACCTGGAAAGGACAGATTCATCGAAGAAGGGACGCAGGTGGCCTGGATTGTAGAGTGAGGCTGAAGGGCAGGGCCAGGAAGGAGGCTGAGGAAGATGGTTCTTCCTCCTCCCCAGAGCCCTAGCAAAAACAGATACAGGCCCGGAACTGACACAGTATGGGGAGCTGTCATGCAGGGGGAAAGAAAATAAATTGTACTTTTGCAGAGTTTATGAAAACATAGCACTGTGTAAACACATTGCTGAGCCTCCTCAGAGGGGGTTGCCAGGGGGCCATAAAAGTGAAATTCTTTTAGCTTCCCAGTAACTACACTTTGTGCCTCTGGGTTCAGGGTAAAGTTCTGGAAAATGAACTTTGTGGAACAAGGAAAGATAAGACTATTTTAAGAATTTGTGTCACCAGTATTAATTTTGAGCCTTATTGACCTGTATTAATACAGGAAATTAACTCTGCTATTATATGCACTGGATTTTTTTTTCCATTTTTGATAGCAATTTCACCTGACCCTTACAATACTATGTGAAGGAGAAAGGGCAACTATTTTATTTTCTCTCAACTTCATCCCATGAAGATGAACCAATTACCTACTACATCCCTGCTACTGAACTGTGTCTGGGATGGAACCATAAACAAGGTCCATGAAGGGGAGAGAGTCCAGTGGACAGGCTTCACCTGTTGGTCCCTTAGGTCTGCCTAAGTTTCCAAGATAAAGCATCTTTGGGTTGTTGCCAAAGCTCAATTTTGAGACAAGGAAACCTAAGGCCCAGAGAGGATGAACAAATTGGTAAAGACCAAACAGCCAGGAACAACAGGTAAGAAGAGCAGCTCAGACTTAAGGTGAGTCAACTACCAGCTAGGAACTCACTATCAGACAGCCCCAGAAACCACCTCATTTAATGCTGAACCACCCACAGGGCAGTAATCTCCACATTTCAAGAAAACAGAGGGCCAGAAAGAATCAAACCTTGCTCAAGGTGAATACTTAATGAAGGATAGAGCCTGAATTTGTTACCAAAGCAATCTTTACACAGGGTTCAAAACACCAGCATTTTCCAGTCTTCAATCATTTACAAACTAATCTCACAAATGTTACCATATCCACATAAGATGATGTTTTCTTTAATTATGTTCTTCCTATTTAACAGCCTTTTAAGCAATAATATCCTTGAAACTGCAATCTGACATGGGTTAGAAGTAAAAGATGTCATCCATGCACTGCCTGAAATCATCTCAGATATCACCCAGAGCTCACTCAAAGAAACATTCATCTTTGTGGTCTGCATTACATAGGGTTCAAATCCAGACACATCACTTTGTCTAGGGTTTCTGAAAATTGGTCCAATTTTTGTATTACTTTGGAGCTGCAGTTGTGATAGGAATTTAAGAAGGATGAATGCTCTTCACACTGATTTCCAAATATCTATAGATATTGACCTTAAAGTTGTACTCTGGTTTAGAAATAAGAGGACGAAAAAATTCCAGTGATAAAACACTAGGTAAGCCACCTCCGTTAGTCTTCCTCCTGGGGCTTCCCATGAATATGGCTTCCAGAATCATTAGAAGAATTATCTATTACTTCATTCTTAAAATTGGAGGCCTTTCCAAATGGAAGATTATTACAACAGCACAAGAGAGCACCGTAGCGAGATCTGCATGGGGCAACAGGGATTTGGCAGTGTTTCATTCCCAGAATATCCCTCCAATGATTATGAAAATTTGGAGAAGCCACCTCCCCTTTCAGGATCAGATTATTCTCCAGAAAAGTTCCATATTGTTTGTACACAGCTGTGTCTCAGCACCTAGAACAGTGGTTGGCATATGATTGAATGATTAACCAATCAACCCATTGTCTATAAATGAATTAAACAGTCTCTAAGGTCTCTTCACAAATGGAAATAAAAGGATGCCCTAATCCAGGAAACCATGAGACTGGAAGAGACCACGTGAGGAGGGACTCCCATATCTACAACTCATCTGTGAATAGTCCAATGTATTCAACAGATCCAAGCTGAAGAAAGAAAAAAGATAAATCCTCCAAGTAGATCACAAAAGCAGGACCCAGTGGCACTTGTAATAAGGCTGGTAGCTCTCGAAGATTCTAGGGGCAGTGTACAAAGGGTTTGATAGTTTCCAGGCAATTGATCCAAGCCTCAACCTTGGTCCCATAGTTATCAATGACTTGGATGAGAACAAGAGAGTTATTCATTAAATTCCTAGATGACAGGAAACAAGCAGCAACCTCCCATGTAATACATGGCAAAATCAGAATGTAAAATGGTTTGGGTGGGATTAGATGGCATAGGGAATCTAAATATGGAAATTTAAAAAAGAGATACATATTTTCCCTTTAGTTCAAAAATCCAGCATTACAATTAAGAATAGGAGAACACCAACTTGCAATTCTGTATTTAAAAGAATCTGCCACTTTGGTTGGCCGCACACGGGATATGAGTCAATGGGTGCCGCAAATCCCAGAGAGCCTAATGCAATTGCAGATTGCATAAACCGCACTCAGAGCAAGGGATGCAAAAGGCCCTTTCTCTTCCACATCAGAATACTTTTGTAATTTCTGGTAAACTTCAAGAAGGACATAAACACACAGAATCACAATCAGAGGACAGGCAGAAATTTGGGAGGAAAAGCACTGCAAGAGAAGAATGGAGGACATTTAGCCTAGAAAAATCAAAGGCTCCAGGAAGAAAGGGAAAAACATAAGAGCTGTCTTCACATTTTCAAGGAAAATAGAATTAGACTTGTTCCCTAGAAATTCTAACATGGTAGTGAGTACTTTCTGACGGAGCTGTTAACACCTTGTAAGAGGTAGGTCACTACTTCAGGAAATGGGTATGTGGTAGAGAAGGTGAACAAGCGCAGAGCTCTGGACCAGATCATCTCCAAAGATCCTTCCAGCTCCGAGAGAAAAGTATAGAGCGTGAAGCCCATCACGCTATGACCCTAGTGTCAGAGCAGATAAACAAAGTCTGTAGGGATCAAAACTGACATTCCCCCACCGCAGATCGCTCCGAAACATAGAGTGCTATTCAAAATCAGCACCAGTTTACTGCCTTCCACTAGGAAGAAAGAAGCAGCAATTCTGTGCATTATCCTCTAGAACTGAGATCTGGCTTTGAGTTGCAAGACAAAGAAAGACATAGGAACTGAAGAACTAGCTGCAGGGCAGTAAAGGTGACACGCTGGAGGAGGAGGAGGAGCAGTGGTCAAATCAGAGGAGACCTTCTCTCTGCAGAGCCATGCACACAGGTACAGCTTCTCTTCTCCAATCTAACTCACGTCTCCAGTTGCTCAAAGGAGAAAAGGATTTCTGTTTCGAAGGCAGCCTCCAGTAGATCTGGAACTGCTGGACAACTCACGCCATCAGTCAGTCTATTTCAACGGCCCTGTGGGTTGAGGGTCAGAAGAGCTAGGCCAGGTGGCCAGAAAGGCATCACTGTCGTCTAAGAGTAACCCAGGCTCCCGTTTATTGAGCACATACAATGTGCCAGCCATTTCTCTGGGTTTTACATTTTCCATTGCTAGTTAGTTGTTACTGTATAGCTGAGGAAATTAAGTCTCAGAGAGGTTATACAACTTGGCTGAGATGTCAAGTCCAAAATAATCATAGCTCATATTCACTGCATTGTGTCTTAGGTGCCAAATGGTGTTTTTCAAGCAATTAAATCTTTTATCTCATTTATCCCTCTTATCCACATTTCACAGATAAGAATAAATAAATGGGTGATAACTTTTTTGCAAAGTCACATAGCTACAAAGCAATGCATGCTGACAGTCTTTCCTCAGTGACATGCTATCTCTAGGTGGTACAAGAAATAACCCAGCTCTACTCTGGGTCAACCAGACAGGGGCCCTCAGCAAATCAGAAAGGACTGAGGTTTCGACCAGTGGCCTGCAGGTCAAGGAAACTGCACTCAGGATGACACAGCCTAAAAGCCAGCGGGAAGCCAAGTACAGCCACACTTCCCCATTGTGAAGTGACACCTCCTCTGTACCTCCTCTGAAACTGCTAGGCTTCCCTTTGTCATCAGGTTCCACTCCACCCACTGCCTCTTCCCGTACTTTCTTGGACTCTGTTACTGAAGAAAAAGCTCCTAAATCTGGTTTAAACTCTAGCATTGTAGCACTCTAGCACTGTTAAACCAAATGAATCACAAACTGGGAGCACTTTCAGCAAAGGCCAGCCTACTGCATTCCCTCCTCTGATACCAAACTGAGTAAAAAGTACCTCCTTGGGACAGAGACAGCAGGTGGCCCATGTTGGGGAAAAGTATTCATATTCAGCCCTGACCTATTTAGAACCAGTAGCCCTCGGCAGCGATAACAAAAAGCAAACCAGCTTTCACTAGGCTTCATCACTGCTTCTGACCCTCTAGAGCATACATGCCATTCTTGCCCACACCCAGTGGACTGCTCTCACTAGCCTCTGTCCCTTGGCAGGCCACTGCCTGGGAGGTTACGATGTGACTTCTTCAGCCAATGTTTGGGTCAGCAAACTGCCTGCTCCTTGGACACTTCAGTGGCATGCAATAAACTGCCTGGGCACTTATTAGATCAGAGGTAAAGATTTCACTTTTGAAAGATCAGAGTTCAAATGCTGAACAGACGAACTCAAATGATTAGGGGGAAGACGAATGGCATTTTCCTTTCAGAGGTAAACACTTTCACTTACCTAGATGAAGCTGCAACTCTAAATGCTTATTAGATTATAGATAGTATCCCTATCCATAAACCTGTCCATTCATAGCAACCGTATGGCCAACCCCCTCAAAAAATGCAGTTGGCTGCAATCTGCACCCCTAATTTTCTCTCAAGCCAAGCCTATGCCATTTCTGTCTAGGAATTTTTTCTCCTGCTCTCCAGAGAGCACTAGTGCACTCACTGGGCCACCCAGCCTTCCCAGTTATGTTTCCAGTCTCTCCCTCAGCTGGGAGAGGCCCTATCATCCTACCAGTGATGAGGAACACCTCTTCAGGAAGAGCTAAAGGGAAGAAGTCCCAGGCCAGCAGGCCAGGTCACTGTCCATTTCCAAAGGTATGCACAGAAAGGCTTTTTTGCTTACTTGGTCTGGAATTCTTGATCTGGTGCAACGTCCTCAGAACTTTGTGTATGTCTTTCAGGCTGGTATCTTTCTGGCTGTATAAAAGAAGTCTCCGAGCATCTGAGAAGAGGCGAGACACACTGTAAAGAGTGCAAGAAAAACAGAAAAGCCTGGTTAGGCCGGGTGCTTCTCCCACTTTAACAAAATGACTACTGCGTCCACCTGCCCCAGCCTGGTTTCCAGGCCCTCTACAGGCCAATCCGAGCCACTCAGGCTCCCCTTGCCCAGGCTCTTGACAACCTGTGCTTCCACCCACCCCACCCACCATCCCTGCCTCAGATACCCTTCCCATGACCCAAATCAAGCTTGAAGGCCTTGCCCATCCCATACACAACCCCCCCCCCAAACACACACCAGCATGCCCACACATGACCCCAGAGCAGACTTGTCTACTAGGCACAGTGAGCCCATGGTAATCTTAGAAACCCATGAAAAAGGTTTCACTTTTCTATATAACAATCAGAATTAAAAATAATAAGAATGCATACATTATAATGGATCTACTTTGGATTATATTTGCCTTTATGCCAATACGGACATAAAATATAATATTTTTGTGTGGAAGAAAGAGCCCATGAAGGCTCCAAAACCTGTGGTCCATGAAGCTTGCAATGTGGCCCTGCCTGCCCCAGCTGCTGTTCCCTTAGAATTGCCTCCACGCAGGTCCTTAGTATATTCTAACTCATGGTTGCACTCATTTGAAGAATCTTCAATGACTCCTTTGGCAGAAGCTTATTGATCTCATACTTATGTCCAGCATTGAAGCCAGGAGCCAGGAATATGAACCCAAAGCAGCATCCTGTGCTCAGGGAGCTCCCACCCAGGAGAGAAAGACCTACAGACACAATGACACTGCGGACCCAGAGGCAGCTGCAGAGGTGAAAGCACTGATCTGGGAGCAGAGGAAAGAACTCTGCCAGCCCAGGCCCTAAGCTCCTTGGAGGTCGCAGCCTTTCTGTGGTGTATTTTTATACTTTCCCCTGCCCCCTGACCCCCAGAACCAGCCGTTTCAGATGTGCAGTTAACACTGCTGAATGAATGGATTAATTATGAGATGGAGCCAGTGTGCCGTGTCACCAGCCTGTGTGTGGATGAACGGCCTCAAACCAGGCAGCTTAGGCTGCACATCACTATTACTCCAAAAAGGAATTAAAATAAGGTCCCACAGGCTAAAATCCTGCCAGGGACCCTCCCCTTCCTTACTCTGCAGACTTTTCCACGCAAACCTTTACAGAAACAACTTCACTCAAATCCAACCATTCATACTCCAGAGGGCAAGAAGGGAAGGGTAAGAATTTACTGACAGTTGGAGAAGGAAAACCTGATCTGCTACTTACATGGACTTGTTAAAGTTTCCAACAACCCCCGGAGCTTCACCAGGAGTTGGATAACGGAAACAAGGGTTGTTGGCATTGCAGATAATGCCCTGAACCCAAGGAAGTGTTCCTGCAGAGGGCATGGCTTTATTTGGAAAGTGACCTGTTGAAATCCAGGAGAAGAAAAACACAGGGATAAACATTAATTCCTTGAAGCCATTTTGAGACTCCACCTACCCAATGCTTTGTCCCAATTCTGTCCCTTCCATTCCCCTCATCCCAGAGACCTGCCTCCTCTGGATTAATCTGATCCTGAGCTGGAAACCTGATATCACACAATAATGGGTATTTTGTTTTTGTTTTTGTTTTTTGGTACTTGGGATTGAACCCAGGAATGCTTAACCACTGAATCACATTCCCAGCCCCCCCTTTTTTTATTAGATGGATACAGAGTTACACTTGAGGGGGAAACATTATTAAACATTCAAGAACCAATGCATATATGCTTAGTTATCCAGGGCTAATGCCATATCATGGATGCCCATCTTGGGTTCCCCATGTTGCTGTTTCCCCCAGAAGAACCCCTGAGTTAAATGGGTATCTCGAGCCCTTTTAATTTTTATTTTGAGACAAGTCTTGCTAAGTTGCTGAGACTAGCTTTAAACTTGTGATCCTCCCGCCTCTGCCTCCTGAGCTGCTGGGATTACAGGCAAGTGCCATTGCGCCTGACCAGATAGTGGCTCTTTTAAATTGTTGTTGTTGTTTGGTTATTGATTCAGCATAGTCTTACATATTGGAGGGAACTGTCACAGATTCATGCATACATGGGTATTATCAAAGTAAGTTAAGCCCTATCCTTGTCCAGGATCTTCCCTACTTCACCCATTTCTCCATCTCATGTCTCTGTAATTGCCTCATGTTATATAGAAATGAACAATGCGTGTATATTAACTATTGAAATTTCTGGTTTATATGCCTGCCTGAGTCAGATAGTGGTTCTAAATCTACTTGGCATCATCTGTAGAGTGGGGTTCATGACACCAGCCTTGGAGAAGCGATGAGTGGGATATAGATCAGACCACATACGCAGTGGGTGTCTGGCCACCATTAGGTCACCTTCTACCTCCAGCATCACCTCTCAGAGACTCAGAGAGGCCTTGGGGATGATCTAATCCAGTTTCTTCTCACTCTGAGGGGCAATGATAGCAAGACAGAGTGGCCAAAGAAGTTAACAAGCACAGCTGGATGTCTCCAGGACCCCAGCCCGAGCTCCTTCCTCATGCTGTGGTCTCCTTTGTAATTCAGCTCTTCTCAGTTCCCTTTGGCACGGTTTGCCAAATGTTTGTGAGTTCTACCTCCTCACCAGCTCAAAAGCTCTCCACAGGCACCTCAAAACTGACTTGGGGTCAGGTGACCTCTGTGAAGCTGCATTCATTTCATGTTGCTGTTCTGTCATTTGTCAAAAAAAGGAGACTCCGTCCACCAGGTGAGCTCCTTGCCCACCTCTCCCTTTACCATGGGAGCTTCTCACAAACAGGATGATCAGGCACGTCTGAGCTGGCTCAGAGGCTTCAAAGGCACAGGTTGGCATGCAGCAGTCACCCACAGGTGCTGCTTATGGGCATCAAGATAAATGTGCCTAGGATCAGATCTTAACCCCAAGGCCTACTCATGTTTGAACAGTAAGGCAACGGCTCCAGCTTTCATCATATTCTCAGGATTAACTGTGACCCCAATGATTTGACCCCACTAAGAGCCACAGCACTAGTACCTATATGTAATTTAAAAAATCTGACCACTATGCACTACTATAATGCACCAATAAAAAAATGGAAAAAATAAAATTAAAAAATTATATATATATATATATAAATGTAAGAACCACAACTCTGGGTGGCAGAGAGCTTGTAGCTTCACAGACCTCTGTGTCTGATCGAATGGGGTTCACAGAGAAGCCCTGCAAACCTGCCAAGCAATGATTACTGTCAAGTCACTGACAGATTCCCTAATCCCCAGTTTTTCTCACCTATAAAATGGTAATAAAAATATGCAGGCTAAGTATTAGATCAGCTCTTCTAGGTAAAGCACTTTTTGCAGAGCGCAGAGCCCAGGATAAAGGCTCAATGAATAGGGCGATGAGGATTTTCAAGCCCTGTGGTGTGAGCTCACAACAAACAGTATTGCTGTTCAGCCAGAACACTCCCCTTCGGTCTCTGGAGGAAGCTACCATCTTCCTCCAGAGTAGGAACCTTTCCTCTGTCCTTCTATGTTCATGCAAATAGGCCAGCAGTCTCCCTAGAAGTTAACCCAAAGCCAGGGCTTGCTGTACTTCGCATGTCAGTATTAGGGGCCTTCTATCTTCCTTCTGTCTGTACCCCAACCAGAGAGACAACATCCAAGGTAAGGATCTGATCCCTGCAGTCACACTCTCTGCAGGGACTCTGGCCTGTTCAACATTTACTCAATCTCTTTATCTCCCTGTTAACAGTTCAAGGAAAACCAAACAAAGCCCCTTGCCTAAGTCAGCTGCTCCTCATTCAGAGATTTATGTAATCCAACCAAATACTCCAAGGACCGAGGGATTCTTCCCTTTCAGCTCCAGAACATACTGGAACCAAGAACACAGTGGTGCAGTCAAAGGTAGCACAGGGCAGTGCTAAGGTTTTGCCAACTGTCCTTCCTTGTATGTTACGTACCATCTCATTTGCAAACAATCCAGGATGAGGACTAGGCACCGGGTGCACTGGGTGCTGAGAATGACAGCGAAGGGACTCCAGGAACCAAGGGAAGTTATTGGGACCTTGATGAGTCAGGACTGAATTAAGGTTTATGGGGAAGAATTTCACACCAGCTTTTTGTTCTCAGAGACAAGACACCTCCACACACTACACTGTAGCTTTCAACTCTGCCCTTCCCACTAGGGCCCCAAGAAGGTGGTGAGAACAGGAAGGAGTGTGCAAGAAGGGCGTGGATGGAAGGGAGAAGTCTCACTATCTTTTTTATGTACAAGAATTTCACAGATTTCTCAAAATCTGTGGTCTGGGGTCAGAATGATCTGGAACAGAATTCAATAACTTACCCAAGATCACAACCCTGGAGCCTGGCAGAGCCACCATCCAAACAAACCTCAATTTGTCTAATGCCAAAGACTGTGTTATTTCCATTACACTACCTTCCCTGTTTGTGACCATTCCAGAAAGAGAACAGCCTAAGGGATGAAAATGCTGAGCATGCCCTAAAACATATACTTCTGTGGGGCCCAGGGTAATGCTTAAATAAAATTGAATATGCATTTGCTAGTCGATCAGTAAAACCTCTTTGAGATTCTAAAAGAGAAAGCTGAATTACCCCACAGGCCCATAAATTGAGTATAGATTTCATTATGCTCCATTCCTTTTAGGTGAAGTAAGGAAATCAGGCCTGGGGAAAAGTTCTCAGGGTTCTGTTATGTGTATGCTTAAGTTGAATATGTATTCACAAATCAGTATGCAAATAACAGCTGCTGTGTGCTGTGAGAGAGATGGACCAGACCAAGAAACACAATTAAAAATAGCCTTGGCCTCCACTGCTTTTCTGGAAGAACAGAGGCCTATAATCCTGTGGGTCTGGTGGGCGTATAGGTACACTTAGTGGCAAGAAAAGTCCCTGAAATAGTGAAGCTCAGGTCCCAGCTAAAACACACAGATAAATGCCGATCCTTTAGATTTAGACTTTTCTGCCATGCCACAGAGAAAGACTATGGCTTTGCGATGCCAACACTGGCAACAGTAATATGAGAGAGGTATCATGATTCCCTCTTTTACAAAAAGACAAAGTCACTTGCCCACCATGTATGCCTAGTAGATGCTGATGCCAGGATTAAAGCCCAGAAAACCTTGCATTCTTCATCACTACTGTATTTTCCCCACTCACTGTGAAGGACCATCATCAAAACACATGATTGAGAGTCAGACAACCTGAATTTAATTCCATCTCCATCTTTACTGGCAAGCCCCTGCACCTGTATGAGTCCCATTTACTCAGCAAGAAATTAAAGCAAATGATAATGAAGTCTAGGAGATTGTTATGAGGATCAAATGAAGTAATATCAATCAAATTGAGATGTTTTGCACAGACAGCTCAAAAATATGTGTTTTATAATTCTAAACTATGTGTTTAAGACATAATACAAAGGGTAAAGACCAGCGGGGACCAGATGAGAGCAGTGTCAAGGCTAAGGGTGCTTTCTAATTGCCACTTTCCGAACTCTTCTTTAAGCACAGTAACTTTATGTTCTTGATTTAAAACGAATGAAACAGATGGTAGCCACTGTTATCATTACTATTATCACTATTCGCTAGTGATCAAAAACAAAACATCCGAAGCCTCAATTTTCTGTTCCAAGCTATTTGTATTGTTTTCTAAAGACAAAATCTTTGGGAAAGGTAAATTTGGCCCATGTTCATTGCCTGATTTTTGCTTGCCAGAGGTGAGTTTCAGGCATGATCTGCAGATACTCACATTCATGTTGTTCGTAGGGTGGGTAGCTCAGCCGGACAGAGATGAGGATCAGGAAAATAAACAGAGGCCAGGCCACTTCCAGCAAGAGCTGACACTGAGTAGGAAATAAGACAGAGCAGTGTGAATTTAAAAGCAACTTGGTACCCAATACTACTAGGCTCTGGGAAATCCAAAGAGAAGTTCATCAACAATTGATGAACTTCTCCCTCCTGTGCCTTAATAACAATGAATATTGCAGTTTTGACCTTGTAGCATACCATTCCACACCTCTATGTGTTCCCTAAGTCAGGAAAAAATGCTTCCCCTCAGCTTCATCAGGCTCACTTCTACTGTCCTCTAGACTCAACCAGGCATGACGTCCTTTGGTAAAATCTCAGCCTGAGAAGCCCAGTCTCCCGGGCTCCCCAGTAACCCATGCACACTCCTCCCACTGCATCTCCAGGACCGCTTGAAATCACCTGTTTCTGTCACTGGCTTCCCCACCATAGCCTTAACATTACTCTGGGAACATTTTCCATTGCAAAAAATATTCTCTTAAAATACAGCTCTTTATAGCCACTTGATATTTCTATTCTATGACAAGATCATAATTTAATTCATGTATGCATGAATATGTAACAACAATTCCTTCTACTATGTAAGACTATGTTGAACAAATAAAAAAATCATAATTTAACCTTCCTGTGACTGCTGGTACTTCAGAGTGTTTAGTGGTTTTGTTAATTTTTTGTTGTTTGATTTTTTTTTTTTGCTATTTCAAATAATTAACTTTTAATTTCCTAAGACCATTGATATGGTTTCCATTAAATTCATCATTGAATCTTCTTTTGGGAAGGAAATATAAGACAATAATCGTGTATGTTCTGGGGTGATAGGTTTTCAATACTTTCTTATGGCTTCTACATTTTCCATAATAAGCATCTATTAACTCTCTAATGGAACAGCAAAAATAAATAAATAAATAAATAAATGAAACAAAACACTGTTACTGTAAAGAGGATCTGTCATCTCTGGAAGAAAACATGCTGACTGTGGGGTTCCCAAGACCAAGATGGGGATGGTCTTGCTAAATATTTCTATAAATAATCCCAAAGGGCAAAACACACAGAAATGTCTGAGCTTGCAAATGACACACAGTCTTTTCTCTTTTATTTCATACTAATTTTTTTATTAATGTCTTGCATTTCATAATACTTCTTAAGTCAATGTGCATGTATATCAAAACATCACATTGCACACCTTAAATATATACAACTTTTATTTGTCAATTACACCTCAGTAAAGATGGGGGAAATAAAGAAAAAATTTTCCTTTCTGCCAGAACAGTCTTGAGTCTGAAAATAAAAGTCTCCACCAGCTGAGCTGGAAGTCTCTCCCCTGGAAGGGACTCAGGTCCTCAGGTCCTCTCTGCCTCTATCAGCACTTGACATAGCAGGGCTCTATTTATGTAGGAGCTTCTCCCCCAGTGTCACTTTCTTTTCAATAAGCCTGCCACTAAAAGAGTGTTTCTTGGGAAAGAGAATGAAATGAAATTTATAAAATAATAAAGATGGAAACATAAATCAACTGAGCCCTTTGGGAAAGCAATTCGGCAATATGTATTCAAAAGTCATGTTTATTCCCTTTGACCAAATAACATTCATGGGAATTCATCCTAGGGAACTAAATTTAAAATACCAAAAAGCTATATACATCAAGTTATTCATTGAAACATTATAATTGCAAAATATTGGAAGTAACTTAATTGCACAGCAATAGGGAAGTGATTAAATTATGGTACATCAACTTGGCAGGGTATTATGCAATTATGACAATATTTATGAAATATAGACACCATTAACCAAAAAAAAAAAAATAGGACACAAAGTCATAAGCATTCCAAGCTTACAGCTAAATAAAACCACTTACTTACAAATATTAACAAAGATAGGAACAAAATTTTATAAAAATGACAAGACCAAAAATGAATTTGGAAGAATAATACCACTGAAAAAAATAAAAGTAAACAAAAAGTAAGACAAATTATCATCAACCTTGAATTCTACCATTTACACCTGCAGGATAAATAATAGCTACCATTCCTTTAGCACCCAATATGTACTTGGCACATTTTTACATGGGTTATTTCATTTAATCCTGGGCAACCCTGTGAGGTAGGAACCATGGCTGTCTCCATTTCTTAGTGAAAAGGCTAAAGATGAACCACCAGTTCTGTCCAACTGCAGGTTACATAGAATCCTATTTGATACCACAGGTGTCTCAGGCAGGAAACGACCCTACTAGGTGACATGGCTACAAACAGCAACAGGTTCCACAGACATAAGATGAACTCATAGCTTGTAAATTTATAAAAGTTACAGCCAATACTGGACACCTCAGGGATTTCGGAACAGCTCATCTCCAATATTTAATCCACAAAAAGCCTGGGAGGTAGATTGTATCATTATTTACAAGTGAAGAACTGAGGTTCAGATAAACTATGAGCCCTAGCCTGAGAAGTGACTGCACTCATGTCTGAACCTAAATCAGACCCCTAAATGTGTGCTCTGGTCTTGCTATCATGCTGCCTCTCGCTGAACAACACTGGGGACATATCCATTTTAAGATATGCCCCTTAAGTGAAGCCTTGCACTTGCCTGCCCTGCTGAGCACTGATCTGACCCAATGAATCAGGCCTTATGTTTCTGGACATCTCTGCAGATCCACATCTAGGATCCCATTGAGCAGCAGATGCTCAAAATATGTTGGTTAGTTAAAAAAAAAAAAAATGAATGGATCTTCCCCATGGTGTTGATAGCAAAGGACAAGAAGAAAATCTTACAAACCATTGTCAGCAGCTGAAGCCAGTGTGTATAAGCAGATCAGGGAAAGAGGGAAGATGGATATAATAGTAATAATGATTCATACTTAAAATAGGTCAGTTTGACTTAAAGAGTCCCTGTTCACAGCTACCATGCATGCATGCCAACCTCCTTAAGCCCTTTGCCCTCCCTATGGCCAGAGTATGTGTAGACCCCTGATCTTTGAAAGCCCCCACTGAGCTGAGACACTAACATGTACCAGTGAGGAAGACACTGCCACCAATATTCTCACCACTCCAATCAGAGAACTAGTGATTTTTCCCTGTGTTCTAAAAGCGTTTCTGTCATTGAATATAAAAGTCAGGGGAACGTTTAGGTATTTCTTTTCCCAATGGCTCCCCTAGAAACTAACAACTGCTTTAGGAATGCCATTCTTGCTTCACTCATCAAAACCTGATTTCTCCTCCACTCCCAAGCTTAGCACTTTTGTTAAGCTTAGAAATAAAGTTGACCCTTTTCCATAATAAACTCCTGTAGATAATTCCTCTGAGTCTTGCTGTGGTACACCACCCAACTCCACACTTTGCCACCATGGAGTTGGGAACATAAGGAACATTGCTTCGAAAACGTGTTTCTCCCCAAAGTCAAAGATGTCCTAGGGAGTGCCACAGCACCAGTGTGCAGTCCCCACTTGCTATTCCTCAGGGTGACATGTGCCAGTTTCTCCACAGTGGTGCCATTCACATTTTGAGCCTGAATTGTAGTGGGAGACTGAAGGTTTAGGAGCATCCCTGGCCTCTATCTCTACATAGCAGCAACACACATATACCCCAGGATTGTGACAACCAAAAATGTCTACAGATAGTACAAAAGGCCCTGGGCTGGGGGTGGGGAATGCCCCCAGATGAGAACCACTGCTCCAGAGTAACGGTGAAAATTAAATGTCATTTCCTATCAAAGACTGAGGACCAGAGTCCAGCTTATCATGGCTGCTGTTGTCACCATGATATTCAATATGCACCAAGTCATTTCCGAATCCTTGATCAGAGCTGTAATAAGATTTCACACACTACATGTTCACTGTCCCCTGTGTATTCAAGCCTAACTTTTGCTTCTGGTTGCAGAAGCTTATATACCATAATCTAGTCACTCTGAGAAAGCATTTAGCTACCTAGCCTGGGGACACAGTCATGGCACTCTTACATTCTCAAGATTTATGCATATTAATTCAAGGTTGGGCACAGCAACCGCAATGTTTAAAGAACACAGAAACAAATGGAATAAAGTTTGGCCTTGGGCAAGGGTCTCCTGAATGATGGAAGTCAAAAAAGTTCAGTGTGTGCTGAAAAAAGAAGTCACTGTTTCTTAGTACTGAGTTGAAAATGCTTGAGATTTCAATGGGGCATGAAAAAAAGAAACAAAAAGAACATACATCAGAAATGTAGAGAGGAAAATATCCTTTCCATTTACGGCACGGTCACAAATCTAGGAGACTGCACAAAATCAACTAAAAAGCTGTAATCGAATTGAAAACATGGGTAAATTAATCAGAACCAAGGTAATTATCCTAAAGAATGGCATTGCTATAAGCCTGTGCTAATCAACTAAATTAATAAAATGTGAGAGGAGAAAGATTACCATTCACAGTTTAAAAAAAGACACACAAACAGAAAACTTAGGTATTCAGTTAATGCTAAATATTTTAGAACTTTTGTAAGATAAGTAAAGGAAGATGGGAATTAATGAGAGTTAAGCCATGCTTCTTGATGGGAACATTTAATAATACCCAAATTTTCCAAGCCAATTTATAGATTTAACACAATTTCCCTTAAAATGGTGACAGACACTTTTTAGAACTTTATACGGTAATAAGATTCTATGAGAAAAAGAAATAGAGGAATATACCAATAAAAGGAAGTATGGGACAAGAAGCTCTCCCAGGTATTAGAATGGTCACCAAAGGGCACTCCCTGAGCTACTAATACACAGGTAACAAATACCTGTCAACCAAAAGAATAACTTCAAAAGAGCTCCCCGCACCCACTGACACACAGAGAGACAAGGTTTTATGAATGTTCCAAAAATAACTAGACTACAAAAGGTACAGGGCCAATATTTTATGGATGTAAAGAAAAATTAATTTTAGACCCATCCTGACCACTATGTACACTTCAATGAAGTGTAGGAAAACGGAAGTGCAATCTCAAAGATAAAATAAGATCAATGCATCAATGCTAGAGGCAAATACAAATTTTAAAACTAGGCCTGCCCTCCAGGAACTATACAGCCTACAACACTGATGATGGCTTTTTAAATTGGTTCTATCACGCGGAAGGACATCTGGTCATACACTTCGAGGGCCATTTCCCTCTCCCAGTAATCCTCACCCTGAGATTTTGGCCTAAGGAAATAATATAAAAGAAAGAAAAGTCTACATGTATAAAATCTTTACAGTAATTTATTTGTAACAGCAAACATTGGGAGCAAATTAGATGTTGGCAATATGGTTTGAACTTCTAAAATGAACGCTGCACTGATGGCTTACTGCACAGCTATGTGGAATGCAAATGTCATCGACCCATGATTGGAAGCAAAGGTCCAGCCGCTCCTCCTACTTCCTGCTTCACCTGTGAAACAAAGTTGCAAGGCATACCTCTCAGAGTCACTGTGAAAACTGAGATATGATAGGTATAAAAGCACTTTCGAAACTACCAAACACAGCCTACACTCAGGAATCATTATCATAAATATAAAGATTATTTGGAAACATGGGATCATACACACCAAATAATTTTAAACTGAAAAAGAAAACAGAGCATAAAATGGTATGGATGTATGTGATGATTATAATTACTTCCTGGGGCTCTCATAATTCAATTTTCCTTAGTGCCAAAAGCCACAAGACTGATCCTAGGGGTCACAGCTCACCAACTGCAAAGACTCCTAGTGAACATAAAATAAAACCAGCTGCCCTTCCCCAGGTATCAGAATGCAAGGCCTTATATGATCTGGCCCTGCCTATTTCCACCCTGTCCCCAACCAGTTTTTCTTCACTCCACCAGTGCCACTGGTTTCTTTAGTTCCTTGATCCAATAACATGTACACCCCCCCCACCCTATCTCCCTGCCTGGAATGCAGGGTACCCGATCTCAGAGCCCCTGACCTTTGACTAATACTGTGGCTCAAATTTCAGGGATTTAGGCTTACATGTCACAACTAAATGAAGTCCTGTTACTACTGTAGTCTGTCTGGTTTTTCCTTTATAACGATTATCACAGTTTATAATTATGTTTTTATCAATGTAGATGTGTTTCATATCTGCCTCCCTCATAAACTGTAAGCTCTGGGGCTGGAGTGATTGCTCAGTGGTTAGAGCAGATGCTTGGCATGTATGAAGACCCAAGTTTGTACCCCAGCACCACATACACAACTGAGTGTCAGAGAAACCAGAACCAGATGGAAAAAAGAAAGAAAGAAAGAAAGAAAGAAAGAAAGAAAGAAAGAAAGAAAGAAAGAAGAAAGAAAGAAAGAAAGAAAGAAAGAAAGAAAGAAAGAAAGAAAGAAAGAAACTCTAAGCTCTGTGAGGGCCGGAACCATGTCTATCTAGTTTGCACTATATACCCAGCACAACAGTCCATAAGTAATGGGTGCTCAATAAATTATTTATCCAAATGAAACAACAAATAATACTTGTTCTAACTTTCCGCATTCTGTAGAAGAAAGAAGCTCTGAAGAAACAGCCACTGAGACATATAAGACACATGCTAAGCTAGGTTTAGCATCAACCACTCTGGGCCAAGACTAAGGACAAGGAAGAAATGTGTCCGTGACACTGCAAGTGGGGAGGGGGTGCAGAGTTTCCATCCACTCCGTAAAATTCTCTAATGGCTCAGAAAGGAGGAGTTTTCTTGATGGATTGATAGTTTATTCCTATTTCTAAAGAGTACTCAAATAGTAGTACTCTATACAAAAATCAGAATTATTTATTTTCCCTGCCACATGGTGGATCAGATCTAATTCAAAAAATTAATGGTAAAGGAGAAAGGAAAGAGGCCACATGGCCACCCTAACTTTGTCCCACCTATTCTATGGAGACCTTGGCCTCTGGCTCAGCCGAACAACAGATGAGCAGCCGAAAATCTCTACAGTCCCATCCCCTTCCTGTCCAAAACCCTGTTTGTGTTGAATGACTGCCACCCACACAACTGTTACTTTGAACCCAAACTGAGCTTTGTACCCAACTTTCGCAACACAATTCAACGTATTCTTTGCCCAACAGAAATAATAGAAAACTAACCCTAGCAGATGGTCCCTGTGAGTCTGCACAATGGAGGAGTAGGAAAGGGGTCCCCAGGCACATCAGCAAATAAGGACACTGAAAAGGGTAAAATTGCCTTTCAACAAGGTTGCTCTGGGGTGTACTGCTCTGTTCTAGGCTTTTTGTATTCTTTCTATTCCTCCCAGAAGCAGCCAAAAAGGCCCGACCCTGAAGAAGTTCCTCAAGATCTGCAGCTGAAGGACCAGCAACACATTGACAGTCATTCAGCAAATTCTCATTAAGCATGTTGCAAGTGCCAGGCTCTGTGCTGGGCTCCAGGACCAAGTGTATACATGCCTGTCTCTCAGGAGACACATGCAATGATTTCCGTGCACGGTGGGCAAGAGCTATCACGCAGGTGTTGGTCAGGGCTGGCTGTGACGAGGTGAGCTAACCAAGTGGCCCCAAACCATGTAACAGGTTTCAGTGTCTAAAGGATATAATAATGTAGAAACTCAAGCCAGGTGGATTGAGAAGTACCCCCCAGCCAGAATCTCAGATTCAGGAACATAAAACCTTTCGTGCTGATAAAGCAAAGCCTTCTAAGAAGGACCTGGCCTGTGAGGCACCCGGAGATTATTAGTTTTGGTGCTGCTTTCATGACTGACCTTCTCTGGATCCCTGCACCCTCTGGGCCCTAGTTTCATGAACTACACAAGTAGCAGATCAGATCTTTTCTGCTCCAGCGCTGAAGACCTAAGCATCTGTGACTTGAAATAAACCACCTTTCTTTCTGATTCGGCAAAACGGATTTCCTTTAGAAATCATGAAGAGGAGTAACTCAAACAGGCTAGCAGGCAGCGGTATAGTGTCTTTAAAAAGGCCTTTCATGTCAGGGGTTTGTTTTCCTACTTCCTCCTTCAACAAGAATTCTGCACATATTAGCTTTAACTAAGCCTGCCTATCTCTCTAATCCTAACCCTTGTAAATGCATAAGCAATACTGAGCAAAAAGTGACAAGGTCAAAACCAGTGGAGACTGACCCAGGCTGGAGGACGGGAGCCCAAATCCTGTTCCAGGACAATGGGCTCCCCTTGCCTTCCCTTGCCAAGCACAGAAAACCTCTTCCCTGCCATTTCCTCCTCCCACAAGCGGGACACTGCTAGGCAGCTGCTAAGGATTCAAAAGAGGGAAAGAAAAGGCTGTGATGGATGGAATGAAAAGACTGCATCCTCTGATCCCAGCTCATGTACTGCCTGGATGACCAGAGGGAAATCCTTCCCATGCTCTGTGCCTCGGTGTCCTCATCTTTAATATTAGAAGTTTGAACTGGACTGCCCTTGAACCCCTGCCCCACTGTCACTGTTGACATGATTCTTCTCCTTGGCTCGCTAACATACACACCATGGCAAGGACATCTTCCCACCAAGAAGCTTGCTGCCACTAAGGTGAAAAGAAGCAGGGAACATGGACCATAGAGTAGCTAAGAAATGAGGATAAGGACAAACCTACCAGAAAGTGGAAATTGTTCCCAAAGCCTGCAGACAGCTTCAAGAGGAAGGAGTTAAGGCAAGGAAGAAGTCAGAAACTTCAAGATTTTGGATAGAGGAAAGAAAAAATAATTATACTACTAAAATGCAATCTGGCACGGTGGTGTAGAATACCAACTCTGGAATCAGACTATCTGGATTATCTGCATTGATGTCAGAAATGTGGACCTATGACAAATTACTTAACTTCTCTGCGTATCAAATCCCTCCTACTTGAGAACTAACAGCTATATCATGAGAACTATCAGCACTTTATGGGGCCTTAAAAGGAATAATCCAGTTAATAATTCACTTTATGCCTGGCACGTGTTTGTTTTTATTATATTAATATGATTTTATGCATTATATTTTACTATTATTTTGATCAAAACAGACAGGATACATAAATGCTAGTCCTTGCTCTCTTAGGATTCAGGTCTCTCATTTGTAACATCAGAGACTGAACAAAATCAGTGTTTCTCAAACTAGAAGTGGTATGTGTATTTTTGATGCATCATATTTGAGTTCTCTATGACGATTTTAAACATTTTGTGTTTTCATTTCAATGGTCATCTAAACAAATCCTGATAAACATATCTGGATTTTCTGAATGCTTGTGTTAGAATCAAGTGCTGGCACAAGAATTCAATGCCGAAGGGAAGAGGAAGGGAGAATAGGAAGGGATCTAGGGGGTAATTCTGGTGTAAGTGTAGATGCATATCGTATTGTTACTTTAAATGCATTTATGATTATATAATAACTCAGTTCCTTAATAAAATATATTTAAAAAAGACTTCAATGCCCTAGTTTATATTCATGCATGCCATTGTGTTGGCACCAGTATAATTGTAGAGCACTGAAAAAGGAACAGATGCAAACTCAACTTATGAATGACAGGATTGGTCCAAATGACATCAAATGAGACTTGCGCAAGTAGAAAAATGGATATAGAACAGAATCATTATCACAAAGAAACACAGATTGGCCAAACTCAAAAGGATCAGGGCTGTATCAACTACTACTATATTGCAGCTTATAATCTGGATTTTCACTAATCATCAGTTGTCTTATTACATTTATGGTGCAACATTTTAATTCTATTTTTTTGAAATCGTTTGCATTTAATTTGTAAATATATTTTGGGTCACATAGTTATATTACAGCCTATAAGGAGAATACTTATAGCATATACATATGAGCATACTTAAGTAACATTAAAATAGAAAGAAGTTTAGTGACATTTTTGTTCTTTTAAAGAAAGACCAAGCATTATTCTTCTTTGAGAAACACTGAATTCAATTCTCTCTGTGGTTCTTTACTGCTCTTTGAATTTCTGAAAGATGATCATTTTGGTTACAGATAGGATGAGCTTCATTAACACAGCCACATGGGAGTACAGGCTTAGAATTCAGGAAATAGGTAGGACAGGAAAGAGGTTTGGAAACCAACTAGAGATAGGTGTAGCTAAGCCAGTAGGACTAGATAGGATCACTAAGAAAGGGTAATCAGAAATAAAGCAACAAAGAGCTGACGCTGAGCTTCAGGAAGATCACCCTGCCTTACAGCCCTCCCATTCCCCTGTGGAAAAACACCGTGCACCTGTGCATTAAAGATGACCTCCTTCAGATTACTCAAGGCATCACTGATCCATCTGTGAGCGGCACAGAATCCTCCACAGAAATAAGACAGGCCTCAGTTATTATACTCCTACGGGCCTGCAATCAAAGCCGGAAGGACCAAGCGCACAATCTGGCACAGAAAGATCCAGGAATTGACTTCTAAGAGCTAAGCGGTTAACCCATCAGGAGGCTCCCAAGGCTACAGCTCCCAAGGCTACAGCAAAAGGAAACAGCAGGGTGACCTGTTAGCTTTCAGAGGTCAGAGATTTGCCCGGTTGCAAATCTCCCCTCTATGCTAAGCCATGAGGCCACATCAGGACTGCAGGGTCCAAGTGCCCAATTCATTCAATCTCTGTGAAAATCAAGAGCACTCCCTTCCCTCCCTCCTCCAACCCCCAACTGAACAGCACGGAGGGAAGCATGAGAGAGCCCTCCAGGGAAACCCACACTTACTGTTTGTCTTCTTCTGAAAGTGAGGTTCTTCCAGAGTAGCAACCTCAACTGAGGCCAACAAGCCATGTTACCTCAGCGGGCACCCGAAGTGACCTGTGTGTGGCTCAGGAGCCCTGGAGGCAGTGGCCAAAGCTCACAGCGGACACTGTGGCTGGTCATTAACTGAAAGATAAAACAGGAGGGAACAGAGCGGTCAGTTATTGATGCAAAGTCATACACCAATGAGGGCTGTGGCTCCAGCCCTCTCACCTGAGACTGCCGGAACCCAAGTCTACGTCATGACTGCTCCTCTATGGTCAGGAGCCCTGGACTCCAGCCTCAGTACTATCCAGCAAACAAGGTTCAGGGTGTCTCCTGGCGGCAGTGTGGGCACTGGTCATTGTGGTCCTAATCATTTGAACCACAGTGATATAATCATTTGGGAGTGGAAAATGGACTTATGAAAACGGTTTTGAGGGAGCAACCTTAGGAGATCAAAGCATTGAGGACAGAAATGACACACTGGCATCCAGACCTCCTCTTCTCCAAGAAAGTATCTTCCCTTACAAAAAAATGCCAGCAGTATTGATAAATTGTGCTTCAAGCCTGGAAAGACTATTACGCTATTCCCTAAAATTCACTGCGGACAAAATTTTCATCTGGCCACAAAGTTGGGTCCTTCAAATGATAAATGATACCATCAACAAAGCAGTTTCCCAGTCTGGAAAGCCTCAGGGTGATTTAGATGACTATAAATAAGAACCAAAATAATGCCACCGATACCTGGCTCCCAGGTGATAAAGACAACACAAGTGCTGTGTCTCTGCAGAAAGAAAACAACCCATAGAGAAGCAAAGGCTGCTGAGGCAGACTCAGTGCCGCATCTGTGAAATTGACAGACTCCCACGGGCCGCGGCACATGCGCACTTGAGGCTCTGTTCTACCTGGACCTGAGCACAAGGCTTGGCTACTTCTTGTCAGTCAGGTGACCTGGCTGCCTCCCTGCAGGAGTGTTTCACCATGCTGGGGCAAGAAGTTCCCGCAAACTGGAGATGCAAGATTCTGCATGTTCCAGCTGCCTACCCAACAGCTGTATTTATTCCATGCTGAAATAATCCCAAGTAGTTATGCCAAAGTTAAAGCTGAGGAAGAGAATTAGGGTTGGAACCGCCTTATGACCCAGATATCCCACTCCTGGGTATTTTCCCAAAAGAGATAGAGTGGGCATACCATACAGATACAGCTTCATCAATGTTTATAGCAGCTCAATTCACTATAGCTAAATTATGGAACCAACCCAGATGCCCCTCACTTGATGAGTAGATTCAAAAACTTTGGTACATATATACAATGGAATACTACTCAGCTATTAGAGAAAACGATATTATGGCATTTTCAGCCAAATGGATGGAGATGGAAAAAATTATGTTAAGTGAAATATCCCAAACTCAGACACTCAAGGGCTGAATGTTTTCTCTCAAGCTAGAATACAATTGGAAACAGTATGATAGATGGCTAAGCTATTAATTACCTCAACATTTATGAATTTTCACACCATCAGGGGGAACATTGCCTAGGATGCTAGGGGACATAGGGAGGGGGGAGGGAATAGGAAGGATATCAAGGAGACCAGAGGGAGGGAGTATGGGTGAATCAACTCAGAGGGGAACCTCTGATTTCCATGAGAAGTCCATTTAACCCCGGGGGTTTAATAGGGGGAAACAAGGAACCATGGGGAACCCAAGGGGGGAAACCATGGAATGGCATCAGCCTTGGCTTGTTCTGTCATTATACATTTGTTCTTGATTGTTCGATGATGACTCCTTCCTAATTGTGACACCATATTTAATGAATAATGATTTTTTTAAAAGCCGAGGAAGAGGCAGAAAAATGAAAAGTAGAAAAAAAGGAAGGATGCACGGGTTTAAAACCTGGCTCCTGCTGGCATGGGGAGTCAGGAACCTCAGCAGAAGCAGAAGCCAGATTTACTTATTAAAAAAATAAATAATTACTGTGGCTTCTGGTGGCATAGAAGTAGGGTGGGACATTAGATATGAGGAACCAACAACAAAAGGATCTAAGAATGCAGTAACCACTTACGGATATGAAACCACAAGAACTGGACTGAAAATCCATGAGTTCAGAGATTTCAGTGCAAAGGCCAACCTCTCATAGGACTGTATCTTTTTGTCCCCCACCCTAAGGATTCCTATTAAAAATGTATAAGGAAGGGGTTGGAGTTGTGCCTCGGTGGTTACAGTGTTTACCTGGCATATGCGAGTTCAAACTCCAGCACCACATACACAACGAAGTGTCTGAAGAATGAGAGTCACATGAAAAACTAAATAAAAATTGCTTCTCTCTCTCTCTCTCTCACTTTTCCCTCTTTCTTAAAAAAAAGAAGAAGAAGAAGTGTGAGAGGAAGGGATGACCTATCACTATGTATTCTACTGCATTCCTTAGTAACCCAATAAATCAGGAATGCTTTTGAGATAGACAAATCCAAAGATCTATCTTTTCTTTATAATTTATTCAGCAAACTGCTATTGGTCACACCCCCATCCCCCAGCTAAGGTTTCCCACTCCAAAATAAGGAAGATTTAAACCAAAACCACCACATCGTTTCACAGTTCCTTGTGTAAAGATGTCAGCTGGTCTCATGGCACGAGAACCAGAAGGGCATCGGGAGACCCGTGCTTACAATCCCAATTTGATAGACAGGTCTTGTACTCCAGAATCAACAAACAATAAATAATTAGCTGGATTTTTTTTCTCCTGTAGGAAACTGCTCTCTGGGGATCACTTAGTTGATTTACAAGCTACATGAATCTTTTCAGATGCCTAAGGTAACACTGAGGAGGATGGAACAAAGTTTCCTATTAAAAATGGAAAACTAACCTGAGAGAAAGACATCAGCCATGTACTAGCATATGTCCATGGCCAAGGCTTTGGGCTCACCAAGCACCACTTTCCTCATTATAAAATCACCATTGCCTGCCATGGTGATCTGAGGACAAAATGAGATGATATAACTTCCCAGCACAATCCATGGCAAAACGAAAGTGCCAAAGAAATATGAGTTCCCTTCTCCCTACTTACATTTCCCTGTTTTGTTATAACCCAGAGAAATGGTTGGTTGTATCCTGTTTGAATTGGTCATTCCATTATTTCTAGCAAATCCATTGTGAATTTCAGGAAAGGAGAGATGGTAAAGCAAGAGGAATGAAATCTGAGTGACCTAGAGCTGGGGCTTCGGGGACCAAACCCAAGTACGGAATAGTCTCCCCTGAACCATGCGTGGAGAAGCTCAGAGGAAAAAAGAGACCTCCTCCAGTCCTCGTCCTCATGAGAAGAGGAGAAAAAGAAAGCCAGGATCTGTTTCATTGGAAAGCATTTTCCTAACAACTGAGTTTCTAGGCCTCTAAGCAAGGGTGCTGACCTTAAGGTCCCTCAAGTGACACATGGATGGTTAGCAAGAGGTCCAGGGCAGCAGCAGAAAGTTCTACTCTGGCTTTCCTGTTTGCAAACAGACAGGCTTCTTGCCCCAATTCCTCCCACCCACCTTGGCATTTCCTGGCCTCCCACGAAATTCCCCGCCACCACCCCCATCTCAGAACACAAAGATCCATGCTGGGAGTAAGTCTACCCAAAGAGAAGGGTTTGGCAATGCTTGAACCCTTCTGCCCAGGTAACTAAAGCCAAGGGGACATTTCCACATCAGTTTTCCAAGGAAGTGAACAAACAAACCAGAACCAAAAAAAAATTGCCAGTACTATGTCCTGGATTTCTCAACGTTTCAAAGCGTAGCATGCTCACTCCCGCCCTTACGCACATTTCCAGTTACTGCCTGAAAAGGATCCCACTTTACAATCATCACCAGCCAATAGGTCACTCTCATCTTGCTCCTGGATGACCACAACAGTCACTTCACTGGCCTCCCTTCCTCCAGTCTTGCCCCACTTCCATCCCTTTGACACAGAGCACCCAAAGTTATCTGACAGAACATCCAAATATGCCATCCTGCAATCCTTTGCCCACTCCTCCTCGAGGCTCTGAGGATGGAGTCCAATCCTCCCCAAGGTTTACTGGCCTCCAGCTGGGACTCCTGCCTGCTCTTTCACCATTTCCCTACCTGCTCAGCAACTCAAGAGCTCTGAACCTCAGGATCTGAATGTGCTGCACTCCTGTCCACTGGGCCTTCACTGCTGTATTCCTTTGTCCTTTCTCCAACCCTGTCAGTCTGGCTCAGTCTTTTTCCACCTTTGGTTTCCAGGTAGTAATCACTTTTTCATCCCTTCCTGATCACCTGCCCGGCACTGGCACTGGGTTAAGAGCCCTTCCTAGGTGTCCCCAAGGGCAACCTCTGTTTTCTCTTGAAAAATTATTCCTCTTTTGAATCAGGGAAGATACCCTTTCCTTGTGAAGTGGAGTACTAGGTTGTAGTCAGAACTCAAGGGATATTTACTTAACTAATTAGCAGAAAGATGGACACGAGAAATAGGCCCTCAGCATTCAAGGGTGGTGACATTTATGGGCTTGTGGTAACTGATTTCTCAAGCCTGATTAACTGATTCAGGCAAATTGTCCCCAGAGAGGGAGCTCTGTGTTTAGCAGGCTTCCACCAGACACTAAAGAGGGTCACAAAGGACTACTGAACTTGCCAGGTGGCTCTTGGGGCATCCTGGAAACTGTAATTGAATCTAAGTCTGCTTCCATAAACTTCAGGTTTAGCTAAGGACTGAGCAGCCCCAACACCACAGGGACTACTGAAATCAGCTTTCTACCAATCCTCAGGCTCAAGTCCTAGTGGCAGTATGTCTAGGTCTGGTCATCAGTCACCCAGGTGGGTCACTCCTGGCCAAAATTTGCTAATTTCCATATCTCAAACTTGTTTCGTGTAGTATGATCCTGGAGGAAGTAACTATTCAAACATGACCAATTTTTTTTCTGAAATTTTCACTTCAAATAACACTGATATTTTGAAGCTATTCGCATCTACAGAATACAAAAGATTGCTAAAATGGAACTTTCCTAATAAGCAAAGATGCTTAACATCATTCATTGCTGAGAAATGCAAATTAAAACCACAATGAGCTATCACTACACACCCACCAAAAGCCAAAAAGTGCTAGCAAATACGTGGAGCTACTGGAGCTCAGGACACTGATTTTGGGAATATAAAATGGAAAAGTTGCTTTGGCAAAGTCTCGCAGTTTCTTGTAAAGGTATACATACATATGATAGCACTCAGCCATCCTGGCCTAGGTATTTACCTGCCTCCCCCGCAGCCACACACACACAGCAACACATACACACACACACAAAGTATATGTGCACATAATGACACAAGTATGAATGCTTATAGAAGCCTTGTACAGAATAGCCCCAAACTGGAAACAATCCAAATGTCCATCAATCAGAGAATAAATTAAAATGGAATACTACTTAGCAACAAAAAGGAAGAAATTACTGATAGATGCAATGACAATGATAAATCTCAATCACCTTATGCTAGGAGAAACAAATCACATGTGAAAGACTTCACACTGTATGATTCCATTTATATGACATTCTGGAAACAGTGAAACAAGAGACAGAAGTCAACACGGTGGCTGGCAGGGGTTATGGGTAGGGAAGAGGACAGACTGCAAAGAGACATGGAATTATTCTACATTGGGATAGTGGTGTTAGTTACAAAACTGAACACATCTCTGAAAACTCATCACAGGTACACTTTGCAGGAGTGAACTTTACTATATGTAAATTATATGTCAATAAACCCAACACCAAAAACAAAAAACCTGCCTTCTATTATAATAATTAACATACCCACAGGTTAAATTACCCCTTGGAAGATCTAAGAATTGCATACTATAAAGAGCCTGATTATCGTGTGATCCCCTCAGAAGACGGAAAGTGGATGAATATTCATCCCTGCACCCTTAACTCTGCAAGCCTCCCATTAGCCACGGCAAATATTTATTGAGCTTCTATGTGCCAGGGGCTTCCAAGACCTTGCGATTCAGCAGGGAATAAGAGAAGCAAGCAGGAAACAAGGCTCATGCCTTCATAGGACCTCTGTCCTAGCACAGGAGATGGAAAATAGACAGTCACTAGGGTCTGCTAGGACAGTGAGTGGCAGGAATGGTGAGGTGCAGGGCACAATAGAGAGGGGAAATGACTCCTCCCCAAGGAAGCATCTGGAGGACAACGAAGTGAGAGAGTGGCCAGCCATACCCTCCCCACAAAGGGGTCGTTGAAGTTGCAGCTGGCACTGTACATTCTTTTCAATTTTCCCTAGACCAGAACTTGGAATGCCAGACCAACCCAGTGCTGCTACAAAAGGAAAAAACAGTCTCACAGGAAGCTTGGTGGGAAGGGGACACTCATGACCCTGGGCTCCCAGCACTCTGCTCCTCAACTCCCTTTGTGACCAGAACATCTTGCCCTTTTGAACTTGACATGTCCATTTCCAAGAGAGATGAGAGAAGAAAATTAAAAAAAAAAAAAAAAAAAAAAAGGAGAAGAAAGGAAGAGACAGGACGGCATGCTAAAAAGACAAGGTGGGAGGAGGACTTGTTTTCCCAAATTGGCAGAGCAGAAGGAAAAGCATGAACTCCTTCCCGTGACTGAGCTCTACCCTTCTGCAGCATGCAGTCTGTCTATGGAAATGGAGGGAGGGAACAAGTGTGGGATGCACTGCTACCAGAAGTCCTTCTCCTGCAGTAAAGAAAGGCTGGTCTGGCCTCGTTCCTTCCTGAAAGAACTCTGGCCAGTCCCAGAGCTCCTGCTGAAGGGTGGCAGTCAATACACAGGCCTTAGTCAGACAGGTTCCCAAGGTCTCCAGCAGGGACCACACAAAAGTCCAGATCCCACAGAGACAGAAGTGGGCGCCTCTGGGCAGCAGAGGAGGGCCTTTCCCAAGACTATACTCCATCCGATTGATGTATTAGTAGTCCCTTGGGATTTTTGGAGACCCGATGCTACCAAATCCCTCCCATAGTCATGTAGGTAGAGAAGCTGAGAACCCAGAAGCAAGTGACTTAGAGCTGCCCCCAGGGAGCTCAGGAAATCACTTTTTCAATGACTCTTAGTGTGGCTTCCCACCGAGCTATTTTTCTTATGTTTATTCCTCCAACATATTTCTCTTATAAGTTCTACCCAAACAGTTCACATATCCAGAATGTGCAGTCACCAACTAATTTTCACTCTTCAAAAACAGCAGTTATATGGTGATGTCCATTTCTCTAAACTTAAGTAAATAAAAAGAAACAAATGTGTATGTACGTGCTCTGCTTTAAGACAAATTCCCACATCATTACCAGAAGGAGACAGAGGTTGAAATTTCTGACTACAGCTCTCAATCTCTCTCTCTATCTCTCTCTCTCTCTCTCTCTCTTTTCTCTCTCTTTTTAATTAAGAGAGGGGGACAGTGAGAGAATGAGAGAGAAACAATTTTTTATTTAGTTTTACATGTGGCCCTCATTGCTCCAAGACTTCGCTGTGTATGTGGTGCTGGGGTTTGAACTCGTGTACTTGCGCATGCCAGGCAAGCTCTGTAACCACTGAACCACCGCTCCAGCCCTCAATATCTCTCTTGATGAAACTGTTCATAAATATTATTTTCTTACTTGAGGTATAACGGGCAAAGAGTGTACATATTTACTGTGTTCTAGATGTTTAACATCAATAAACAGCTGGCCAGTAAACTATACAGCACTTACATTTAAATGATACCAGACACAAACAGAAAACGTGTCAGTGACAAAGCTCAGCTGGCCATCTATTTATGAGATGTTGATGCAAAAGCGAGAATCATCGATGTGAATCATGCGCCTCGGCTCCACGGAGATGTGCAGCATCCTGTAATATTAGGATATGAAACTCGTAAGCCCAGCAGAGCATGCTTTCTTTGGAAAACGCCTGCTCTCTAATTGCCTTTCTGAGCGCTCATCTCTGCATCAGGAGCCACCTTCAGGGAAGAGTCTAATGAGGTTACTAAAGGCCAGAGGATCTGGCTAGCACAGGCTCAGCACCCATGATGGAAGACAGAATGTGGCTGCTATGGGGGAGGGAGAGGATTTAGAGACATCTGATTTCTCCCAGGCTGACCCATCAGCTTTCGTAGGCCAAAGGCTAACTAGACAGCCTCCATTTAACACTTCTGGCCTCCAGATGCTAATGGGCTCTCTGTCCTTAAAGCCATCCTTGCTAGTGTCCCTTAAATTGCACCTCACACACTTTCCATAAAAACCACAATTCCAATGAAGCTGCCCTGAAATAAAAGGGAGCTACAGAAGGGCCATGAGATGGTACTCAGAAGCCCCTGAAACTGTGTCCCTAAATTGTAATTTTAATATTCACATTTGAGAAAACAATGAGTAATACTCCAAGGTAAATGTCAAGGATAAAATGAAGTCATTCTACCATTCCAGAAGAATTCTATCACTCTGAAAGAGGCTCTGTTAATACACAGCCCACTTAAAAAATGCATAGATCCAAAGAATTTTATCACTTTCAAATGTCTATAACATGGGGGTGCGGTTAAAAGTACCAAATTCATCATACATACTTGATTATTAGCAACAATAGGATCAGAGATAACTGCACACCCTTCTTTCACCATGGAATATATATCCAATTCCCTAGACAAAATTATTTGCTAATAGCTAATTTTCTATGACATGTCTATAAAGTGAATACATAAAAACTGAAAGAAGAAATCCAGGAACAGTGCACAAAGCTATAATTAGTCCTTTTATTAACTGGGGATTGATCCTGGGGTGCTTTACCACTGAGTTACATCCCCAGCCCTTTTTACTTTTTATTCTGAGAAAGGGTCTCACTAAAATGCTGAGGCTGATCTCAAAATTGCAATCCTCCTGCCTCAGCCTCTCAAGTTGCTGGGATTACAGGCATGTGTCACATGCCCAGCTGTAACTATCTTCAAAGAGGCATAATTTCTCATGTTGCCACAAATTCTATTTTAAAGGAGACCCTGAAAGTTTAGAGCTATTACTATCATGTCATTGACAGTTGGACAACCAATGATCTTATTTATCACCCTCAACAGGCCAGCTGCTACCAGCTAAATGGTCTCAAGAGTCATAAATTTCTGAAGAGTCAAGCTTTGTGGAAGCTGACCTGTTTTGAACCCAAGTCCTTATTTCACTGTGGTAGAATTATAGAAAATTCCTAACAAAGTATTAGAGATAGCCTCTCTTTCCCTACAGTTTTCCACTAAAGAGAGCAACCTTCAAAGGAAAATTTCAGCAAACAAAACAACTATCTGCTTTTTCCTTGGTAAGTCTATGTAGCAAGCAGAAAAATGAAACTTTCTCTTAGAAAAGATATAAATATTAAAATTATATATCATTTAATAAAATCAAAGTTTTGCAACCACGATCATAAAATCAGAATAACAGCGACCTAAAGGGAAGGATAAACGCCCTGAGCTACAGAAACACTAGCAAACAAGCCTGAGTTGCAAACAAGCTTGATTAGCTAATGTTCCCTGTTGTTCTAGGGTTTTCTGAGAGGATTTCAGGAGAAGGGTATTAGCAAAAATGATTTTGTTTGGCTTAATTTTGGAAAGGTCTTCAGAAGTCTGGCATTCCCCCAGACTGAAAGGTGTATATTTATAAAAATGCTCAAAGTATACGGGAGATAAACAAACCTAAATCCTTCACAGTCTTTCCTTTTCTTTTGGACTTATTCTTCTATGCAGCAAACCCCCCAAATCCTTAACTCTTCTGTTTTTCTGAATCAACTGGTAGGAAGAAAAGGAGGTTCTGGAGTCAGAAAAATTACCTTTGAATCCTGATGTTGCTATTCACTGGCTCTGGGCCTAGCAACTCTCAGCCCCTGTATCCTCTGTATAAAGTACAGCTAATAATATATGTAAAGCACTCATCCAGTTCCTGGAACAAAGTGAGCGCGGCACACAGCAGTTATTATATCGAGTGCTGCGGACCTGCAAGGCCAAGCTGTCATCCAGGGTTGGGCTCTGAGTGGGCGGGGTATTAAGTGAAGGAATCTCTCTTTGTCCTCACAGATATCATTAATATCAAAGAGCAAACTGGAGCTCTCTCCAAAGCTCAGCTCATTGGAAAAAGTGACAGTGTTATCCTGGTATCCTGGAGCCGCTTCTCTCCATTCTTTTACCACAAAATTCCCTTTTTGGGGATCCCACTCACCTGGGCTCGGCTCCTCTTTTCTATAACCCACTGCTGCCTTCCTACAAGTCTTCAGCAAAGGCCTCAGTTTTCCACTCCTTATATTAGAAATCTGAACCTCATAATTCCTCCAACTCTTTTCAGAGATAACGATAATAATCTTCTTCAGTGGACCAAATTATCAGCTGGGCCTTACTAAATTATAAGCTGCATGCAGCAAGCTACTGTGTCTCCACATGCTATCTGCCACCACCCGGAGCTGTGCTCCAAAAACATCTGTAGAATGAGTCCAGTGGGAAAAACCCTTTAGAATGAGAAAACCCTCAAAGTAGATTCACTGGGGCAACAAACCAGAAATTTCACTGAAATAAAAGGTTCAGGTAGCCCAAAACCAGGAAAAATTTCCAGTTGTGTTCAAAGAAACAAGTTCAAGCAGGAGAACATTCAATTTAATTTTTTCTCAAAGCTTATCTAGCTTGTTGGAAAAGTCATTCATTCCTATTAACTTTGTAAGAACAAAGGAAAGGCTGGAATTGGCCAGGCTGAGGCTCTGGAACCCCTGTGAACATGGCAGCTGACACAGATACCTTCCCTGGGGGTTCAACCCAAAATTTAAAGATTTTCAGCTTGCTCAGAAACCCATAGGCTCAAATCAAGAACTCAATCAAAAGCTAAGATTTTTCCGTATTAACACTTTATTTTCTTTACTTTTGCCAAACTGATTCATCCAGTCTCCAGGCTCGTGTCCAGTCCTATCGCAGAGAGTATGTGACCAACACCAGGTCACCTCTCCAGAAGGTCCTTTTACCAGCCAGTTCTTGAGGCAGTGCAAGCAGATGTCATGTGTCCCAGGCACCTCTGTTTTCACAGCCCAGTGAAAGCCAGCTGACTGGCTAAGTGAGGATTTCATCAGGTGTTAGGCCGGGCAGAGGCACAGGTCCTGTCCTCCAAGTCTTATAATTGAACTCTTTTCTTAAAAACAACAAACAAACAAACAGAAAAAGCCACTTGCTAGCTGTGTCACTAAATTAAGAGAAGAGGAATCAGATCACAAGTTTAAATCCCTTACCCCTTGTGATTCTGGAAAACAAAAACTTATAAGGGTGACAGCTTTTTCTGTTAATTATCGGCAACATGAACACTATTACTTGAGGTTTGGGAGGATCCTACAAAAGGAAAATAGATCTTTATTATTCCACTTAATATCAAGATTCTGTGCATTCCTTATAAAAAGTGCCACTGTGATGTTAAGATTTTCATAAATCAAAATTCTGAATACCAAATAAAATGTACTCAAGGAAAAACAGAACTAAATTATTAGGTGGAACTTCTCCGCTAGTCTCATTTTCTTTTCAACTGTGGTTTTATGATGGCATTTTAAAATTCACACAATCCAGTCTCCCAAACAACAATGTGCTAAGTGTCTACATCCAGGGGGAGCCAATGTCCCCAGATGGAACTCTGCCTGAGGACAAGTTCTCTGTTCCTCCCTGCAGGCTCCTGGGGCAATGCACTCCCTAAAATGGAAGCCATTTGAACCAAGTGTCAGACAACCCTCCTTCTGGTCCCCAGAGGAGAAAGCCACCGCTGTGACCATGTGAAATGTGACTGGTGTTGTAAACTTGAAAAGGACACTAATTCCATTAAATCTGCAAATTCTGCAGCAAGACTGACAACTGAATAAACACTGCTTGACCAAACACATTCTCCACTTTGAACTCCAGGTCCTTACTACAATGAATGCAATCATTAAAACAAAAAAATAAATACATACCCTGCCTTGAATCACATTCTCAATCTTAACACCCAAAATTAGCATCAGGATTTTAAACCCTGTGTAAAGAAACCATGCCTGGAAGCCCTCACCATTCAGGATTTCCATAGAGATTCCTTTCTCATCTGAACTTAAAACTTCTTTGAGAAAGAGAAAAAAAGTTCCCCTTAAAAAATTCCTTAAGATTCAGATTGGCCCAACAGATGGAATAAATAAATGAGACCAGCCCAATATTTGAAGTTCCAGTGCCAAATTAAGCTGAAAAGGACAGGCTTTTATAGACACAAATTCTGTTTTCTCTCCTAAAAGGCACTGTAAAGATAGAAGCCCAGATTAGATGCGCAAGAGACTTAACATTTTAATTTCTAGTTAATGACATGTGGAGGGCAAATTTGGGCAAGGCATTCTACCACTTTGGATCACAGAATAGAAAACACATCTGTATGAAGAGCTCAGAGTAGATGATCTCCAAAGAAAACTGCCTAGAGCCTAGGTAACCAGGAGCCATGGAAAACACAGAAAGCACACGAAACTGGAACACTAGACTCACACCAAAAATGTGTTTCAACTGTTTGATCTGCTGGTAGGGGTACGAATGGGTACTCTGGCAATTAATACTGACATGCTTAAGGGAACACGAGGTTGGAGAGACGGATTCCGCAAATGTTCTACGAAAGGTAGCGTGAGAGATTCTGCTAGAGTCTTGATTTTTTTTTTTTTTTTGAGAGGAACAATGAAAAAGAAAGAAATCAGTTTTACTTAGTTTTTCATGTGACTTTCACTGCTCCGACACTCTGCTGTATGTGGTGCTGAGGTTTTAAACTCGTGTCCTCACACATGCTAGGAAAGCACCATAACCCCTGAGCCATTGCTCCAGCCCTAGAATCTAGATTTTGACTATCGTCCAAAGGCCCAGGTGGGAAGCTAGAGTGGTGGTTTGAACCCTAGCACCACATACACAACATAGTGTCAGAACAATGAAACTAAATTAAAAAAAAAAAAGGCCCATGTGGTAAAGCCTTGGTCCCCAAAATGGCACTATAGGAAGTTGGGGACTCTTCGGGAGGTGGGGCCTAGTGGGAGTTTTTTTGCCCTCAAAGAGGATTTTGGAACCCTGGCTTCTTCTTCTTTCTCTTTTGCTCCTCGGCCATGAGGTGAGTGGTTTTACTTGCCATGTGTTAACATCATGTCACAGACCCAAAGTGACAATGCCAATTGATGAACTGGAACCCACAAAACTGTGAACCAAAATAAACCTTCTCTCTTTACAATTAGATTGCCTCAGGTATTTTGTCACATTGATAGAGAACTATCTAACACAAATGCACCAAGTTATAAAAAGCACAAACCAGGAGCCAGCAAGACTTGAGTTTGAGTATCCTGGCTCTGCCATTAGTCAGCTACATGAACCATGAATTTCTCTCTGTGTTAGTTATGTCATCTGGATAATGGGACTGAAACAGACAACCGCAATATTTCCTCAAATGTGGGAGACCCACACGAGACAAATTAAAATGATTCTCAGAGGAGTTTGGAAGATGCATTTTAAACACTGAATCACATTATGGGAAAATTTTATTGCTTCAGCACCTCTTTAGCACAAAATTTTATTACATTAAGGAGAGGGTTTTGTTTAGTTTTCTCTTTGGCACCTCTTTAACATTTTCTAATTTCCTTTTTGAAGAAAGTGAGAGCAAGGGCTGGAGTGATGCTCAATGGTTACAGCACTTGCCTAGCATGCGTGAGTACATAGGTTCAAATCCCAAACCCCAGCACCACGTACACAATGAAGTGTCTGAACAACTAAGGCCACATGAAAAAAAAATAAATGAAATTGATTATCTCTCTCTCTCCCTCTCTCTCACTGTCCTTTTCTCTCTTAAAAAAAAAAAGAAAGAAAGAAAGAGCAAGTTTCTGAGTCAACTAGTGCCTTTGGAAAGCAATATTTTTTTAGATAGACTACAACAAAAATAATTTGATTTCATTCTAATTATTTTTTTAAATTACCTTCTATTTGGATTAAGGGAATGCTAATTTTTAAAATATATTGATGTTTACAAAAATGTAAGCCGTTTTAAGTAACTTGAGTCACCTGGAATGTTGCCTGTCTCAGGTAAAGATTAAATAAAATGAAGAGATGATGTGCAGGAATCCCCACCCCAGCCCTCAACATGCTCTCATCATCTGCTGTCTGATGGGTAAGATTTCAGGTAAAGAATATGAGTTTAGGACACAGTGCAAACAAAGGCAAACACGGAAGATGGATGTAAGATTCTAGAACAACAAAGAACCAAATAAACAAAGGGGACAAGTTCTCAAAGCAGCAGTCAGAGAAAAGATAAAAACTATAAAAGGGACTGGAGCAGCAGCTGGGCTAGAGCTGTGGCTGGACTGGAGCCATGGCTTAGCAGTTATGGTGCTTGCCTGGAAGTGTGAGGTCCCAGGTTCAAATCCCAGCATCACGTGTAGAACAAAGTGTCGGAGCAACGAAAGCCAAATGAAAAGCTAAATAAAATTGATTTTCTCTTTCTTTCCTTTCTTTCTCTGTCACTGTCCCTCTCTCTTAAAAAAAAAAAAAAAAAAAAAAACCTGTAGAGGGAAACTCATTTAACAGTTATTGAGCAATACCATGTGTTAATCACTTTGGTGAGAAAACCAGGTAGTTCCTTCTAACCTGCTTCTAAGAATCCAGGACAAAGCTGTCAAAACAGATCAGTCTTATTTCAAAGACCTTGAATGCCAAGCTGAAGAAATCATTTATGGTGACAGATCCTTACAGCCTTGACATTTTTGTTCAGAGCCTAGTATTTTACATGGCACATGGTGTTTAAGAAATATTTGCTGAACAAATAGACTTCAGTTTACAATACTACTTGGATATTAGCACATTTAATTTCAAAATACATAAATATTTTGTGGTTATTGTTGTTACTGTATATAGTATATCTTTCTCTTCCTTGTCCCAGTGCCAGAGATCAGCCACACCTCAAGTAAGGTAAACTCTGCCACCTCCATCCCAAGCCCCTGTGTCTGCAAGTGAAGAAGGGTCTGCAGGTCATCTAAATTCATCAGTCTGGGCCTTCAGTCTCTCTCTGCATTCCCAATAATGCTGCCTTCATCAATATCACCTTTATGTCAAACTTACATCATATAAATACCAGATCAAATCAATTTCAAGTTGCCGTCCGTGAGATGTGCTTCTTCAAGAAAAAAAAGGTTATTTTGAGTCAGGGTAAAAAAAAAAAAAAAAAAAAAAAAAAGTCATTCCCAGCCTTGTATCCAAAAAGAACTCTGCAAAGCAAGAGCAAACAGGGATTTGATACCCAAGCAGCTCCTTTCCCTACCCGCTGCCTCTGTCTAGAACCTCTTGTTCTTCCTTCCAGTCTTGAAGCAACAAATTCAGGACAGGAAACACTTTAGAAAGTAATGGATCTTATCCACCTACCCACAATGATATTCTTCCAAGAGTTTAAGAAACGTCCCTATAAAGTTAGCCCAACTCTCATCCAAGGACAAGCACTGATTCTGTTTTCTTGGGATGAGTGGGCCTGAGCAGACTTCATTTTCCCTTTGACCTTACTTAATTATAAAAAGAAAACCTATGTCCCAAATGGAGATGTCCACGATGGAGACATACTTTAGTTCTAAGAAATTTTCCAAGTAGCGAAGAGATACATACAAACTCACTATATCAAGTTTGCTCTACTGAAATGTATTAAACGAACCAATTCCTCCTTTCTTTGCATTTCAGATAAGAACCCCTTTATGGTTCCTTGACCCAAATCTCCATTCACTCAATACAGATAAACAGCAATGTCAACAGCTTTCTCCTCCACCTTCCTCTCTTCCCATCATCTTCCTTTCACCTCACTCTCATCAGGAATGCTCCAGGGAACTCCCAGGGTGTTTTCCCTACCACTCCAAATCACTTGATGTGTTCCTCTAATGCTGAGCGTGTCCCTCAGAACACATCCCTGACATCCAAAATCAAAGACCACCCTTTCTCCTAAATACAGATCTAGAGTTAGAGGACATAAACGCTTGAAGGGCATTTTAAAAGTCATGAAGTTTCATTTCATAGACCAACAACCTAAATCTCAGAAAAGTAAAATGACAAGATCACTCCGCTCCTTAGTGAGTTTGGAGGCATCGGTGAATATTTTGTAATTAAACATAGAATTTGGAGCATATGAACCCATGCATGCTTCTTCTAGAGACTTCATAGATTGCAACATATTGTAAGGAAATCATCTAAGGAATTCCCACCCATCCCCCAAAATAATAACCAATGATAATTATATGTATATATGAAAAAAGTTGAACTAAAATCTAATGTTTCCATGTTTGAACAGTAATATGAATTAGTGATCCCATGTAAGAGTGGCACCTAATTGAATATTTGTCATCTATTTTTTCCATATGTGAGATATCAACATATGTAACGCACGATAAAACAGCCTGAGGTGGAAGTAAACTAAAAATCAAGTTTTTAAAATCACTGACAACCCCGGTGTAAATAGCAATATTCCATGTAAACACTCACACAATGCATATCTCACAGGCAAAGAAACTGAGGTAAAGAGAGATTAGCAACTTGCCTGATATTAGCTATTCCCTGACAGGACCAGGATTTCAATCTGTGAATCTGACTCTAAAACCCGCGCTCATTTTCACTAATAGCTGCACCTACACTTCATGATGCCCTGAAACTAACAATATATTCTATTTACTTGTTTATGAAGAACTGAATACATACTCTAAAAGTAGCCTCATATGAGTCTTTTATAAATGGATCAACTAATAAAAAAGTCTACCCAAGAAATGTCATATACTAAATACCAGCTATCATACAACATCTGGACTTCAAGACTAGCCAGATAAAATGCTTTGACTTCCAAATGCTTCTTGGAAGTTTATTTGGCATAGAAAACACTGCACGTTCAATAAACACTGAAAACAGAAACAAAAAACAAAAGCTAAAGAAAGGAACGGACCTAATATGCATCAGGGTATTTTGCTTTTTTGACAAAGTGTTTAAATCTCTGAATTACTTGGTGAGTTATCTCACTCTTATTAATAAAAATAAATTAATGTACAACCCAAAGTACTTAAATGTGGAATGTCCCAGGCTAGCACATTTTCTCAAATTGCAGCTGCCTCCAAAAGGGAAATGAAACTGAGCAAAAAAGAATTTTTTGTTCTACAAAAAGTAATTTGTCCTAATTTAAATATGCACTGAACTTTTTCAATCCATTATAAATCTAACTTTAACTAAAACGATTTGTCCTATGATTTTATTGCTAATGCTTTTTGGTGATTATCCCATCAACTTAAAAGACTTTCAGAAGACAAGAAATAAGCGTGAGCTTCCATTCACTTTGTTACATGTGTTCAAGTCAGCACTTACCAAACCCCTTCCCTCTAAAGGGGGATGATTAAGGACGGGGAGAATGAGCCAAAAACCTTTCTTTAGAGAGGCATGCATGCAAGAGGAAGACTATAACTTTTACAAAACAAAATGAAACACAGGACATGAAGAGAGGCCAAGTCCTATCGAGTAAAAAGAAGGGGATAACTAAATTTAACTGAGTGTTCAGAGGGAGGTATGAATCCAGGTGAGTTCCAGGGGGAAGGTGACATTCAAATCAAGTCTTAAAGTAGGTTCGAAAAACCCCTGAGGGTTTTGTACCAAAGTTCTTTTTCAGAATGCAAAAAGATAGGATTTCTACCTGTAGTTTGTCTTGGGAACCAAAGATGATGCTCCTGCATGGTTAATAAAAGCTCTTTGCTGTAATAGTTTATGGTCTTAATGGAATGCAGAGTAATTGAAGGCCCTGGTATGAAAACAATTTTATATAGAAGATTTGCATGTATTCATAAAATGTAACTCTAAGAATGTCTATGCAGGTAACTTACTCAGGGAACTATTTTCAAGTGAAAATATTCAAATTAAAAGGAATAACTATTTTTTGCCTTTTGATAGTATTTCATTTGTCAAAATTTTTATATTTTAACAAAGTTTTTAACCTGAGATTGCTAAACTCAGGTTTAAACTACCTAGGATACAAGGCGGGTACCCTACTTAAAACTCCATAACCAGGGAGTTGGAAAGGTGGCTCAGTGGTTGGAGCACTTGCCTGGCATGTGTAAGGACCCAGGTTCAAACCTCAGCACCACATACACAACTAAGTGTCAGAGAAACAAAGGTCAAATGAAAAAATAAATAAAATTGATTCTCTGTTTCTCACTCTCTCCTTCTTGCTCCCAAAAAAAGAAAACAAAAACAAGAACTCATAACCAGCCTAGTTAACCTGCTTATACATTTCTCCACCTATAAAGATAATGATAGTACCTATCTTATGTGGTTCTCATGAGCATGAACTGAGTTATCATGTGTAAAAAAACCCTTGAAAGAATGTCCAGCACATGGTGCGTCTACAGTAAATACAACTGCTTTGCTGAGAAGCATTTTCTAAGAGTTTATTTCTAATTTGCTATACAATTGAGAAGAAAAGCAATGTTCCATCCTATTTCACTTTGTAAGTCAGACTCTGAAACTGTACTTAATTTTCAGTGAAATAAACCTAAGAAAGAGATAGATTTTCTTTCTAGAGGATAACAGCACTCACAGAGAAACAACTTATTTCAAAATGTTCACAACCTATTTAGGGGCCAAATAAGGATCACACTGTAATAACCAATAAAAAAAAA
>PVKS010002721.1:0-14213 GCA_004027875.1 Aplodontia rufa | reverse complement strand
AGTTCTCAACTCACAGAAGCTGAGACTGTTCTACTGAATGTGGGAGTAAAGAACTCTGGAACTGAGTTCAAATCTCAGCTCTGAGACTTGCAAGGTGTATGGCCAGGGGCAAATTAGCCTCTGAGCTTCTCAATCTGTAAAATAGGGATAATGAGTTTACCATAAAGATTAAATTAGGTTTTTCTAAGAGAGAGAGGGACAGTGAGAGAATCAATTTTATTTAATTTTTCATGCAGCCTTCACTGCTCCGATACTTTGTTGTGTATGTGGTGCTGGGGTTTGAACTCGCGTCCTTGCACATGCCAGGCAGTGCCATAACTGCTGAGCCACCGATCCAGCTCCTTAAATTAGTTTTTGAGAAGCATTTCGAGTGGTACTTGACAGTGCTATATAAAGGTTCTATTACATAAATATAGCAATAACTTCGGCATTCATAGCTATCTCCACTTGCAGATGTGAAGATAGTCTCAGTTTTTTGTGTAGGCCCTCTCTTAGCACAGTTAAATAAAACAAGTATTCAAAATGATCTTTAAAAGATTGATACTGGTGTAATTAACTAAGAGGGACATTATAACTTTGTTCTCTAATATTTAGCTTTAAGAATGCTTTAGAAATGCAAAAAAATGTATCTTGGTATTTTCTAAATTTTTAAAGAGTTTGAGACCAATGTCCATTTAACTATTTGGTAGATAAAATTTTAAATAACAAAGATCTAACAATTAGCCACTATAAATATAGTAAGCACATGCATCCTGGTTTATGAGGAAGTCCCCTGCTAATAAAAAGTTTAAATGGAAAAATATCCCAACCCCTCTCCAAATAAGGTAAGTACTACAAAGGATAATAAAAAGCTGAGTAGCTGAGTTTCATTCAATTTCATTCATTTTTTTTAAGAGAGAGGGACAGTGAGAGAGAGAATCAATTTTATTTAGTTTTTCATGTGGCTTTCATTGCTCCTAGACTTCATTATGTATGTGGTGCTGGGGTTTGAACTTGGGTCCTTGTGCATGCGAGGCAAACACCATAACCACTGAGCCACCACTCCAGCCCCAATTTCATTCATTTTTAATGATGTTTGGATTGGAATTTTCTTGAGTAGAGGTTCAAAACAACCAAGCCCTAATCATCTTCCAATCCCAGACTAATGCACTGTTTCACATGAACTGTAAGTACACTGTAAGCCAAAATGTGTCCAAGGTCCATTTTAGGCTTGCCTTTAGATGCCAATTAAAATACTTATAAGAGTTGAGATTTCAAATACTCATCCTTAGGCAAGAGACACATATCCTAGGTGTGCAAGTCACAGTCAGAAATGTCATTCTGGTAAAATGCTAACTTTTGCAAAGGGACTCATTAATTACTCTGTGGTAGAAATTCTTGTCCCATTAAAGGGACTGTGGTCATCATCAAGGCTGGAGATCCTCTTCCCTGGTCCCTCTGATTCTACTGCTTACTGCTTATTCTCAAGTGGATACTGATTTGTTCTGTGAATCACTTTTTCTAAAAATTCCTTTTTGTGAATTTTTTTTTTTTTTTAGAGAAAGAGACAGTGAGTAAGAGAGAGAAAGATAGAATCAATTTTATTTAGTTTTTCATGTGGCTTTCCTTGCATAAGTGGTGCTGGGGTACCAACCTGAGTCCTGGAGCATGCCAAGCAACTACGGAGCCACACCTCCAGCCCCTTCACCTATTGTTTTAATGGCTTATGGGAGCACATGGGAAGGTCTAACCATGGAAACTTCCTACCTGAAAATTATCTTACTAATTGAAGATGTTCTACTCCGGGATCTTCTCCAGGCTTTCATACTTTCATGTGGGAAGAGTTTCTCAAAAGACTACTACAGACAACAGAAAGCCTCCATTATTTTTGTGGTAAGTGTGAGAAAAACAGGCTCATATAAAAGGTGGGAATGATTAAGTACTTTTTGTTTTGTCTGAAAAGAAAATCAAAACTTGGTTGTAAAAGAATCAGTTAAACTCTGCTCTAGGGGGGAAAACTTTTCAGGTGTTTGTAGGAGGTGAGGATTGAACCAAAGTGGTATGATATGCTGATTCTCATCACCAAAGTTTTTCTAACAGAAAAAAGTAATATCTAAATGTATGTGTACCAAATGTGTACAGCAAATCTGTCCTCTACTATAGAATGCATATACCACCCACTCCCTATGTGCAGTATCATTGGAAGTCTGGGGTTTTAAAAGCTGGTGATACCCATATACCCATGGAAATTGAAGAAGGCCAATTGTGTCTAGTGCTAGATACTTGTTACCTTTCTTTCTTCTTAATTTTTAATCTTATTTCTTTCCTTCTTTCTGATAAGTCCTGATAAAAACAGGCGTCTACACACCACCCTGGAACCAGCAACTCTCCAAGAACCTTCTCTGGTTTAGTAATGGTCTGGGAGTCAGGAAGTAGACGAACAAAACCAAAGGGAAAAAAAAAGAGAGAGAGAGAGAAAGAAAAGAAAAAATTTAGACCGGCTTTATCCTGAGCCTCCAAGGTTCCTCCCAGTCCGCAACCACCGATCTTCATTGATTCACAGTCCGAACCCAAGAGCAAAGAAGATAGTGGAGCACGGTTCCACTCCAGCCACCCGGCCTATACCTAGGCCACCCGGCCAGGAGGCGCTGCGGGCCAGTCTCCAGGGGCCACCCGCAGCCGGAGCCCAGCCCCCACCTCCTCGCGCAAGGCCCTGCCCAGCCGCCAGCTCCGAGTTCTGCGCCGCCCGCCGGGGTTACTCGCGGTCATTCTGCTGCACCTCTTCGCTCCAGCTCCCCAACCCGTGCCCGTCTTTAAGCTGCCCCAAGGGATGAGCAGGAAGGACAGGAAGATGGGGCAGAAGGTGAGGTGCAATGGGTCCCCCGGCTCTGGTTTCCGCAGGCTCTTCTAAGTCCCGAAAGGAACAAAACTCGCTTTCCCCCGGCCGGCTGGGCCAGGGACGCGAGCTCCGGCGACCGCCCGGAGACTGTAGGCAGGACCCCCCAGGTCTAACAAAGCCCTGAGGCTTCAAGTGAGCAACAGCACATCCGACTCGCTTGGGACACTTGTACTGAGTTCTCTGGGAACAACAATGCGCCGTTCCAGTTCTGGGGCGCACTGAACTGATTCCCAGGTCAGAGCCAAACGCCTACCAGTTTCTTAAGAATGGGAATGAGGATTCTGAGCTGGCCTTTGTCCAGGTGGGCGCCCGCTGACTAGCAGCCAGAGGGGTTTCCAGCCCCCCGGCGCTTCCAAACAAAGGGAAACGGTTCGGGTCTCTCCACTTCAGTAGCAGCGCCCCCAGCACGCCCAGCAAACCCCGACCTCATTGCGCCCAAGGTACCGCTCCTGGTTCTCCATGCCCAGAGATGCTCCCCAGACTCCCTGGCAGGGCGAGCCTCGAGCGCAGCAGCACAGCGTCTGGGGGTCGCCACAGCTAGTCCTTCTCTCCCCATTTATGCCCCATGCCCCATTTGTATTGCAAGAGGTGGGTGTGTGGGGGCCGGGACCAGAGTCCTCGAAACCGAGTGCTTCCCAAACCTTCTTCCGCCCCAAAGCAAAACAATAACGCCCGAATTTCTGGAAAGTCTCTTACCTGTTTTCCACTTCTGTGTTTGCGTTTCTTTCCTCTACCCCTCCACCAACCGTTCCGGGGAAGGGGAGGAAAAGAAGCAGGGGGAAGGGGGGTGCAAAGCGCCCCTAGAAATCGGCTCCGGGTGTGTGATCCTTGCCCACGCGCGCCGGGGAAGAGGAGTGGGCTCGACTCGGCCGGTCCCAGCCCCACTCTGTCTCCCTCGGAATTACTGGGTTTTGCCGCGACTAGTTCCTTTTATAGATTCGGCTGCGCCGAGCGCAGGGGTTACTATCGGTCAAAGCCTGTTCTCTCCCTCCTCCCCCGCCCTCTTCCCGGCCTCTGTTTATGTAGTTCAGTCACTCAGCATAAAGCACGTGGAGCCGCGGTCCGCCCCTTAAACCGGCGACACGGTCGCCGCAGGCTGCGCTGTGCCGGGGTGTAGCGTGCTCGGTCCACCACAGGGTCCGCTGTCTGCGTTCCGCACCCGCTGCCCCAGGCCTGACCTACCAACCTCGGACAAGCGGGAAACCGGACTTGAGCTGCAAACGGGACCGAGTCTGCGTTCCCTGCAGCCAAAGGCGCTGGTGGAATCGATTCCTCTAAACTCTCGCTTTCCGAATTTTCCCTCCTTGGTTTACTCAGCCCAGGAATTGAGGGAGAGAAATGGAGGCCAACATCCCCCTGGATGGCAACCTTTTAGTCTCTCACTTTCAAAGACCTAGATTGGGAGGAATGTGGACAGTTTCTTAATTAAACGTTGTTTTTAATTTCTACCTTAAATCTTGACATCTACTACTAATGCCTTTGAGATTCCCTGTGAGTTCCCTAGGTCCCTAGGAGAACCCATAAAGAGCATCTTGCTCTATCTCTTCCTAAATTGGAAGGAGGGGCACGGGCATGAGTGGGGGGAGATGAACCGTGTAGGCCAGACCCCTTATTTTCATTACATTGGTTAAGGTTCCTGTGCTACATACACAGGGCTTGTGTTTCAGCTTGTATAGATTTGCAAAGTTCAGTTAGCGAATCTCCATCTTTAATCATGTAAAATTATATAACCACTCCAATTCTCCGCCTCTCCCTTGGCTTTGACTGTGGCACTCAGGTACAAGATTGCCCCAAACATTTATTTGCAGGGCAGAGGCAAGACTATAATCGGAGTCCCACATACATATTTAGGTTTTAAAACAAGTCAACAATCTGAAATAAATGTCTCCTACCTTGAAAAAGATAACTTTGCAGAAGCCTTGAAAACCAGGGTCAGGTTTAGAGGTCTCACAGCTTGATGGGCATACGGGCAAGAATACAGTGGAGTGGAAAAGCTGCCCCCTGCCCCCTTCTCTTCACATCCTGAGTGTCATCATTTTCCAGAACTTCCACTACTTGCAAGTACACCCCCCAACTGCACATTCACGCTCCACAGTCAAGACACACCTTTGGGCCACAACACAAGCACAGGTACAAATGAGTGGTTCGTCAACATTCAGGATGGATACAGAGAAGAAGCCCAAGCAGGCCCTGGAAGTATACTGTGGAGCCTGAAGGCAAGGAATTCTGGAGCCTCAGCTACCTTAACTCTGGGTGGCTGGGCCCCTTTCCTCCGTGGGCTGCTTGTTCTTGATCTGGGATGGAGTTTGAGGAGGGCTAAAGCCAAACAGTCTAAAGTCCAGGCCCAGGAGAGGGACACCTCTTACCTTAATTACATGACAGCCTGATGAAGAGATTGGATTCTGGCATCAAACTGAACTAAACCACATTAACCACTCTTTAGGTAGCCTTTCTGACTTCATTTCTCCATCTTTAAATGACAGAGAATATGTATGCTGTCCCTGTCTCGGGGGTTTTCTGAAAATAAATCATGTTGAAAACTTTGAGCTCCTTACAGGAAGGGTACTATAAACAGAGAGCATCATATTAGCTATTAATGGTCACCTTCAGGTGCCACCCATGACCTGTAAATTTTTCCCCTTCCAGACTTTTAAAACACCAGTACTAACAAAGAGTGAAAACTAATCTCTCTGCAACTCTGTATATGAAGGAAAACTCCTATGAAAGGACCTACCATCTCTTGCATGATTTTAGAGAGTGATTAGGTCTCCCTGATTCTCTATGTCCTCCTCCCTCTGCCACGTATTACAGAGTTTAAAATCCTACCACCAAAATCATCCATTTAGGAATTTTGAAGGATGTGATTCCTAAGAGCACTCCTATTAAAATAATTGCTTAGATTTCTCTAATGGGGAATGGGTGACAACAAGTTCTATAGGAATAACACAAAGACAGGATGCTGGAGAAAGGAAAGCCCAAGAAGAAAGCAAAACCGCCGAGCAAGAGCAACCACTGATTATAAATACATAAGTCTATGGCCCTAAAGCCAAACTTGATTGCATTTAACTAAGGCCACCTGTGGTGTGAAGCATCTGCTCATCTCCACAATGAATACATGAACACCCAGTGACATCTGAGGCATGTTTATTTATCTTTGGGATGTCTACTGTCAAAAGAGCCCAAACCCCCAAAGAGGCCCCATGTGTGTTTCTACCAAGTTACACAGGACATAAGTCTGCTGACAACAAGTGCCATACTCTCCAAGTACGAAAACTTCATGTAATGAAAATACTGAATTTCAAAAGTTAGAACCAAAGAGATGTTCCCCTTGAAAGAGAAGTTTCAAAATATTAATTTTCTCTCCTCCAGCCCTTGAGTGTCATGAGTTGCTTTGTTCCTGAGTACGCTTCAGCGAGCTCCCTCAAGTTTTTTGATCCCTTCAACACTAACACCCAAACCCTAACCCCGAATCCTATGGGACCAGTCCCAAAAAACTAAAAAGGCCCTTCTTTGTGACTATGGTTCTGGAGAAGTTGATTCCATAAATGTAGCCTGGTTGGGTTGAGGTTCTTTCTGAGATGACCCTGGCATCTTCTAATTACCGAATTGACCTTCAGGTAGCTATGACCTTAGAGAACTTGCAGGAGGTCATGGAGCTACAAGGAAACTTAATTTTATTCCATTGAGGCTTTTAGATTAATATTACCTAAAAGGCACTGCTTGGAGGTTGCTTTGATACATATATGTTAATTAGTCTGCAAAATGTACATGTACACAATTGTTTAAAATAGAATTTTCACCTAATCTGGAGTTTTGCCTGATACACTGTCTAGTGCCTAGAAATTGAAAAAAATAGAGTATTACAAGTAGTCAATGAAGAATGTAAAAGAAAATATACTGAAATGATTTTTCAAGCTGAATATGTTATGATTAAGAAGAACTACTAGTTGGAATCTTGAAGATTTTCAAGAGAATAAGAGATGGCTGAAAAATTTTAAAAGTAATAAGTAAACTATTTTCAAATAAGGAGGAATAAAGGGACCTACAGTTCAGATGTGAATCAGCTTAATTCCAATACATGGTTAGACACACACACATACACACACACACACACACAAATCCTCAAGCAAACAATGATCACATAAAAAAAGTACAGGGAACTGCCATTAGTTGTGGAGTAGGCCATATATTGCATAGATTCTCAATACAATTCAATTGGGCCCATTGTATCTTCACAAGGTTCCATCTACTGGTGTCAGATAGAGTAGTCAGATAGAGTAATGAATGGAGATGCGGTATGACAGAGAAAGAACTTCATTAGCAAGGAGCTAGCATTGTTGGAAGATGATTGGCTCTCGCCTTCAGCAATCATCTTACCCTTTGCCCTAAGGGAGAATCTTTTATGTGATTTTTATTTTCAAGGGAAGATATCATGGGTCCTAGTTTGGTGGGTACCTCAGTTGTCCAGTGTTAAAAAAAAATAGCCTCTTTTAGAGTGTGGACTGTGTACAACTTATCTTGTTCATATAAATGGGTGAAAACTTCAGTCCCGTGTATCTGAAGGAGTTATCCATGATCAGTTTCTGAGCTGATCAGTGGGGTTCTGGTGTGCACTCTTCCAGGTGTGACCTCTTGCAACTTGGGACTAAGGAGTAGTTGAGAAGGTAGAATTTTGTGCATTTCTAGCTAACTTTAGTGTGCAATTTTTTATAAGGCAGGCAGCTGAGCACAGTGGCACACACCTGTAATCCCAGCTACTCAGGAGGCTGAGGCAGGAAGATTGCAAGATTGAGGCCAGCCTTAGCAACTTAGGGAGACCCTTTCTCAAAATAAGATAAAAACAGGCTAGGGTCATAATTTAATGGTAGAGTGCTTGCCTGGCCTGTGTATGACCTGGGTTCCATTCTGGTACTGGAAGGGGAAGGGAGAGGAGGTGAGGGAAGAGCAGGATAAGCCAAGGAAATGTCTAAGATCTGGGTCTCTGATTGGGGTGGGGACATCAAGTGCACCTTCACAATGTGATCCTCTTCCATATTAACAGAAATTTGATTAACTCACAAGTAAGATTCAGAATCATTATTGCTTCTTGACTAGAGGGAGATGTCTATTCTGTTTATCTTTAGGATCAACAAGTTAGCCTGAAATGTAGACAGACACATTCCCCTGCATTTCCAATAGATGAGTGAATTATAGTTGTTTTTTTTTTTTTTTTTAAGCCACCTCCTGACTTTCCTTCCTTTAAGCTCTTCTTCCTTCAAGAGACAAACTACAGGGAAGATTTAATATCTGTTCCTTGTCTTGTTTAACTTGCCCCACAGCTGAGTCTATTCTTTCTAAATTCTTGAAAGACTCTGGTGGGGCAGGGGAAGATTTATTTTTTCATTACAGTATTTTTACTTTAGAAAGTACACACATGCCAAAAAAAAAAAAAATCTCTAGTCCAGAAAGACTGCTTGATTGGCAATGCTGATGACCTCTTTTAAGTCCTTAGGCTATTTGATCTCTGGTATTTGGCGCCATTGAGCACACCTTCCTTCCTGAAACTAGTTCTTCTCTTGAATTTCATGAATGTTTCTCTTCTGATTCTTTACCTCTTAAACCACTTTTTCTGACTCGCATTTGTGTGTGTTTGTTTTGATATATCCTCTAATTGGTTTGTCTCTTTTTATTTCTACATGTTACCCAAGTGCCACACTAGCTTCATTTGAACCCTGTATGGCCAGCCCTTATCTTGCCCAGCTCCCTAATGCACTGGAGAATACCCAGCAGGACTAGTGGTATCCTGGAGCCAGCTCTCACCAGCTCCAGAAGGGCTGCATATGCATCTCTTCCCAGCTCCTAAGGGACCTCCCTGGGGGCATTTTAAAATCACCAACACTGTGAATATTTCACACCTTTAGGAATTATACATCAAAGCATTCTTCCTCTTACTTTCTTCCTTTCCTTTTTTATTTTGTTTTGTTTTGGTTTGGTTTTCTTTTTTAAAAAGCCACCTGTTAACACTTATCAGCACAAAATTTATTAGGTAATTCTGCAATTCCCCCTGACACTCCCTCAACCCAAGACAAAAATCTAAGTTTCTTATCTTCCCGTTAAATCTCTTTCCTTCATCTGCCTTCTTACAAAACTTCTTTTAATGACATCATCATCCAAACATTGACTATGGAAAATGATACTCATTCTTACTTAGCTTTTTTTCTCTCTGTCTCCATCTCCCCTCATCATTTGAAAAAGAAAAAAGAAAAAACCACCATGGTCAGGTTAACTGTACCTGCCAAGATCCTTTAAATCTGTCTCTTCCTCTCTATGCTCCCCTGCCTAAGTCTAAGTCACATATCTGGGCATCTGTACTGCAGTCCCCTCCAAACTCTTTTCCTGTCTCTAGTTCTTCCCCTATTTATCTTCCCAACAGCAGTGAAGTGATTTTTATGTGGGGAGGGTCAAATGGGAAGCTAAGCAAATCAACACAAAAGCAAACATAATCTAATCGTATCTCTCCCCACTCAAAACTTCCTATGCTGTCCTTTGCTTACAAAGAAAAAATACACTCAGGGTTCCTTAGGAAGACCTATAAAGCCTTTTGAAAACATGGCATTTGAAAGCCTTTGAAGCCTAATTGTGCGCCCTGCTTCCCTCTCCATCCTCTTCCTCCCTATCTCACCCTTACCACGCCCCCAATTCCACAAACTTACCATCTGTTCTCCAGTGGCTTGGAAGCCCTTCCCCCACCACCTCTGTCTGGTTGTGCTGTTACTTTAAAAGCAGGAGGGAGGAAGGAGCAACAGAACATGTAAAATCTATAGAAATCATTTCTTTCATTAAATGAAAAGGTTTGGAAGTTGTGGGACAAAGGGTAGACAAAAAAGAATGAGATTAATAAGTGTCCAAATTAATAGATAAATATTGCCCCATACACAGTCAGATCTATTATCAAGCACAGCGATAGATTCACAGCGGTTGCTCAGTATCCTTACTTCTGAGAAGAAAATACTTGACTCAGAATTAAAAGAAATGAAGCATTCATTATTATAGAAGTGATGTATCCATTTCTTCCTTATTCAGAGTACTTTTTTGGCACTTAATCCATATTCCTGGCTGCAAGTTCTGAGATGAGAGACTGTTTTATGTCTTAGCCAGGAGCTTTCCTTCCCTCTGACATATTAATAAGAGAGTAAGTCATTTAAAAAACAAAGAAATCCTAAGAAATGTTCCAGATTCCCTTGCCTATTAGGCCCCTAGAGAGACCAGCCGTTTTTTCCTCCCTGGACATTTGAGGACAGTTCCTTCAGGAGTGCATGGCATTCCCTTTGTTGTCCTTAATGTCCTTGTTTTGTTTTGACCCATCCTGTGGACCCTTCATGACTTTTCAAAAGTTGTCTAAACAGAACAAATATTCATGCCTCCTTGAAGAACAAATGACCCAAGAATTCTTCCACCCCTGAAATGAGTTGATTTGCAAATAACTTACAGCTTCTTAAGTTAAATGGCATTTTCTTTTTCTCCAACCCTTCCAATAAACATGATCATCAAGATGCTGGGGGCGGGGGTAGGAATGTGCACATGTGTTGTGACATCACCACACTGGAAGAGCAAGCCTTTATTTTCCTTCCCTGTGGCTCTTCTGGTGACTGATGTCCAATGACTTCTGAGCCATTTCTTAAATGGCTACTTGTCCCAGTGTATAAATTAGTGGGGGGATGGGCTCTCAGATTTGCTACAGAGCTCACCCTAAAACTTGTTCCTACTTGATTGGCTCTTGACTGGTTCCTTCACCCTCTGGAGTCCAGCAGGAAGTCTGTACAGTTGCCTCCTTACCACTGCGGTTGGGCAACCCTGGGCACACCACCTAAAGGTGAAAAGAAAGCCATATGGGGGCTTCTAGACCTAAGACATCTAAGGACAGTATAATAAATTAGAGAAAATAATGTAGTAATGGTCATAAAAACTAGAGGTACTGATATGGTACAAAATGGCCCAGTTATTCTGATAAATTAACAATATGCATCAAGAGTTGAATGGATCCAAAAACTGTGGTACATATGTACCATGGAGTTCTACTCAGCAATTAGAAACAATGATATTGCAGCCTTTGAAGGTAAATGGATGGCAATGGACGAAATCGTGCTGAGCAAAGTTAGCCAAACCTAGAGAGTCAAATATTTTCACTCATTTGTGGAGGCTGGAGCTAAACCCAAGCCCATGTGAAAGGTAGTTAATCTCATGTATTAGACCCAGCAAAGGTGTAGCAACACATAATCTAGGGCAATCATAGATATGTATCAGGATGGAGGGGACAGAAAGCAGGTGGGGGAGGGGAAGGGAGAGAGAATAGGTAGGGATCTAGGGGATAAATATGGTTTAAGAATATATGCATATCATATTATTTGGATGTATTTTTGATTGTACAATAACTAAATATCTTTTTTAGAGAGTCTGATAATTCGGAGAAAATATTAAAAATATGATTAAAGCTTTATGTTCAAGAATATTTTTCTTTTTTTTTTTTTTTTTTTTAAAGAGAGAGGGACAGTGAGAGAGACAGAGAAAGAGAGAAACAACTTTTATTTAGTTTTTCACATGGCCTTAGTTGCTCCAACACTCAGTTGTGTACGTGGTGCTGGGGTTTGAACCCGGGTCCTGGTGCTTGCCAGGCAAGCGCCAAAACCGCTGAGCCACCACTCCAGCCCCGTCAAGAATATTTTTCACTAAGTTATTTATGAGGGAACATTTCAAAAATATTTATCTATGAAAATTCTAAAATAAATGCTGGTCAATTCATACGATAGAATATTATCATATGGCTTGGATATGTGCTATTCCCCAAAAGCCCCTGTGTTAATGCAGGAATATTTGGAGGTGAAATGACTTGATTATGAAAGCCATAACCCAATCAGCCCATTCTAGTATGAATGGACTGAGTGGTAAGGGTAGGCAGGTGGGGCAAGGCTAGAGGAGGTGGGTCACTGGGGTGCGCCCTAGAGGGGTGCATTTCCCTGCAGCCTCATTCCCTCTCTCTCTCTGCTTGCTGGCCACCATGAGTGGACACCATCCCTCTACCATGCCCTTCTGCCATGATGTTCTGCCTCATCTTGGGCCCAGAGCAATAGAGTCAGCTGACCATGGACTGAACCTCTGAAAAAGTGAGTTCAAAATAATTTTTTTCTCCCCTAAGTTGTTCTTATCAGGTATTTTGGTTACAGTGACCAAACACTGACTAACACAATTATATAGCCATGAAAAATAAAATATTTTCAAGGAGTTGTGATATGAAAAACTGATCATGGTAAATGTTAATTGAAAAAAAAAACAAAGTTATAGTGTTATGTGTATATGATTCATATTTAGTAAAACTAATTTTAGCACACCTCTAGTCTTTTTATTGTACATAGAAAAGATTAGGAAGAATTCCACCTGGATGTTAACAGCAGGTTTCTGTGGGTGGAGGGATTATGAGTAAACTGTTATATGTGCCTATTTTTTTTCAAAATTTCTAGGTTAAACATATTGTTTTTAACTATTAAAAATGCCATGAAAAGACAGTTTACAGATAAGTAGTGGGAGGAGAGAGTTTACAAGTGCAGAAAGCAAACCATAAATTGCCACAAGGAAACAGCATATTCTAACACATTTCAAAAGGCTGAGTACACAGTAACAGAACAGAAGAGAATTGGAGAAACAAATATATTAAGGCAGCTAGAACTCTTTGGTGGACAGATTTCTGAACTAGAAAAGAAAATAGAGAAGATTATTAAACCAATCCTAGGAGTTCACTACTGGGTGAAAAGTCCTAAATATTTTCCTATATATTTCAACTTTCTTACTTATGTGGTCTTCTGATTTATCCCTCATATCTGTAGAACATATCTGTGTGTCTTGGGTATGTTTCTTTGCATATCTGTGCCTCAGTTTATTCATCTGTCAAATGAAAGCAGTAGTATAAGATGCCTTATATGGTTGGCCTGGGTACTAGATGAGTTAGCACATTGAAGTTCTTGGGGCTCGGCTTGCCATGCGGTGAGTGCACAGTAAGAGGCAACTATTATTGTTATTGCTATTTGTGATCATTAACATCATTGTTATTATCTCAAACAATGTAATTGCTCCTCAACATCCAATAATAATTTGTTAAATGTGAGTCCTTTTCAAAATGTCAATCTACAGATTTTTAAATTGATGTTTTCACTTAAATTAACCAGTATGAACTATTCCTCAGGGTAAAGATCAAATATAGATATGTCTCTTAATTTTTTGTTTAATCACCTGAACATTTCCTGTATACTAGCAGGAAGTACAGAATCTCCTTCTTGAGATCTCCCCTCCCTTCCCCCACATCCCAGAATTGCCTAAGAATCCTGGGGTTCTCTCGAGATCTAGAGCAGTCAATCTGTTCACCATCAAGCTCCATATTTTTAGGGACCAATTACACTGTCACAGGCACACAGCAGCTTAGCTAAAGACTGGACCACAAAGTCCCACCTGCCTTTGTCCACTGTTGAAATTACAGCCATGCTGGTCCTGATCAGAACAGCCTTCACCATTACCTGCCCTCGTCTCCCATAGTTAAAGCACTTTAGTTTCTATCAGAAGTTGTGTTACTAGGGGCCCTTTCTCCACATCCGGTCCTTTGACATGTGGTTTGGGCTGAAGAATGTGTTGATAATTTATCTGAAATAGTCAACAAGACTAGAAATGTCACACCAAAATCTTTAGAGGTGGAAAATGTGACCACACGAGACTTATTCCCACATAGCAATAAATGGCTGGTGCTTTCTTTAAATGAAGCATGCTCCTTCCACTTGCCAAAGTCCTCTCTAATCCATTTTTCTTAAACACTTCGCCTTACTCATTTACATTACATTGCCTGACTTCTGTAGGCTTCTGAGCTGGTAGCCCTTTGGTCTACAAACTCTTGAGAGTCTTGGACAGGGGTCGAAGAGCTGGTTTGGAGTGCAGTAGTGCATCCTGCAATCCAAGAATGTATTGGGAGAAGTGTCTTAGCTTGTGAGTGTAATAGGCAATTATCTGATGAATCTAAACCTAGCTGAGAATCCTTTTGTAATTTTTGTTTCTGCATTGGTAATGAGACGGTTTAGGAGAGACAGTGAAATGGCTAGGTAGTCAGGACAGAGGGCCCCTATCAAGAGCTAGCTGGCAGAGGCAGAGAGTGATTGACAGGGTGTGCTCAGGGCATTCAAATGCAAAAAGACCTTGAGGCTCACCCTAGTCCCTGACTAAGATGGGGTGGTCACAGGTGGATACTAGGAAGTATTTGCCACCTTTTGTTTTAACCAATGGTGCTCTTGACCAGTTTCAATGCCTGTTTTACATAGATTTT
>PVKS010002720.1:69218-114173 GCA_004027875.1 Aplodontia rufa | reverse complement strand
ATTTCCAGTCTCCTATGAGTTCTTCATATACCCTCCCCCTCTCCATCCCCCTCCCTACACCTCTGAGAATCCTATAGAGCCATCCCCCTAATGTTCAGACAGTCATTCAATTTGCAGTTTTGCTAGGTTAGCCGTTAGCGCTTGTTTTCCTTTATCTCCTCTTTTTTCTCCGAAGGTCTAAACATGGGGAAGACAGGTTCCTCATCCCATTTCTCTTCCAGGACTGACTGCAATGCCTGGATACAATTGTGTGGAAAGAAGGGAAAGAAAGAATGAATCTCTCCACATAAATAACCACCCAATGAACTGCAGGAGTCTGCTTCTTCAACTAAAGACAGAATAAAACTTTTAAATAAGGAGTGGATATTTGTGACATGTCAAGCTCTATGCAGGAATTCCAAAACCGAGGTAAAAACAGCCCACAAAAAACCTCACAGTCAAGTAGGTGGGATGGCAGTTTTTCATTTTGTGGTAGGGGGTGGGGGAGATGAAAATTTTAGAAATGAAGATTCCGTGAATAATAAACAGCACAAATAGCTACAGACTAACATCCAAAACATGTGATTCCATCACTTCATGCCATGCCTCCCAAACCCAAATAGGCAAATCGATATTATAGCAGACCAGGAATTGTTTGTAGGTGGGGGATTTGACTGCACGTTCCTTTAGGAAAACATTCCATTAGGCAAGATAGGAGATATGGATTGGAGAACATGACCACTGAAATCCTTCTAAGGAGTCAAAGATCCTAAATATTTAATTAAAACCTTTGCCTGATGAAGGATTTCTGATCCCCTTCTCCCTCGCATCTTGGCAGGCTTCACTGCGGTCAGGATGAAGCTTCAAGATCGACAGCATTGGGGCAGGTGGACCAGAAGCCACCCATTCCAAGACCGGCCTGGCCAGGATTCAGAGCAAGGGGTAGGCTGGACGCAGGCCCTGGCTCATGAATGGCAACCTCCATTCTTTGAGAAGAAACTTTGCATATTCCCCCTTCCTTCACAGTTGTCTGCCTTTCCACTTTCATATGAGAATCAATCAAACTCACCAAATTGCAAACGTTCAATAGGTGCAAAATTTTTTTTTTGTATGGCAATTACACCACAATAAAGCTGTTTAAGAAAAAGAAAAGGATTCTTCATCTTGGCAGACAGATTCCATGCAAAGATTATCACATGCTGGTGGTTCTCAGAGTGCCTTCCAGGATCAGCAGCAGCAGCAGCCAGGCTATCCTCACCTTCTAGTTCATCTGTTTGCTTCGTGAAGGAAGTAACACCAACTTAGCCTCCAAAACCCCCAAGCTGTATTCAGGGGCTGGGAAAGGATTCTTGAGTGCAGTGGTTCCATCTAACTGCTTTGGGGGGCTCCAGTTTTTGCCAAATGAATGTGGCAAGGTGTTTTCTCCTTGCAATCAATGCTTGGGACCATGCTGCCAAAGCTTTGATCTTAGGGACACACTGTTGGCAGCCTGCCTCCTGGGCAATGCCAGGGCACATGCTGGGTAAGGCAGCTGGATCCATTGTCTCCCCCGCCCCCAAACAGGCTAGGGCTGTCATTATTAATGTTTGGCACACATATTATTTATGAGCTACTAAACGAGACTAAAGAACAATAACAGCGGGATAACAGAACTACAGGCTACCGGTTTTGTCTGTGCCCAACTTAAATTAAGTAGTTGCAAAAGATAATTGGAGACATAGAGGTCTAGACGTGGAGTTAGCTTGTAATGTGGCAGGGGAGACTGGCAGCCTTTGTTAACATAACACATACAGAACTATTCAGGGCTGGCCCATAAAATCAGGAAACTCGTTTTTACATGTGGGCCTTGAGAATCAACAGAAATAAGTACTTTTATTCACAACTCATAATGAATCAGGTGGGTGGTTTCTGTAACATTTCATAGTAGCTGTTAGATTGTTTTTTAATTTAGTTTAGTTTTCTGTTTTGGTTTTGCTTTTTACCATAGGAGAGTCCAAATTCCCTAATGAAGTGGTTCTAGGTGTGGTCCCAGGACTGTCAGCAGCCACATCACCTGGATATTTATTAGAAATGCAGATTCTTAGGTTTCACCCATCTTGGGATGGGAACTGAAAACAAAACAACAACAACAACAACAAAAATACATATATATATTTGGGTGTGTGTGGGGGGTGGTACTGGCAATTGAATCCACGGCTGTTCTTCCACCGAGCTACATTCCCAGTCCATTTTATTTTTTATTTTGAGACAGGATCTCACTGAATTGCTGAGGCTAGCCTCAAACTTGTGATCCTCCTGACTCAGCCTCCTGAGTTGCTGGGATTAGAGAAGTGTACTACCACACGAATCAGCAATATTTTAACAAACCCTACAGGGGATTCTGCTGCTTGCTCCGTTGTACTAATGTATACAGTAGAGCACCATAATTCCACACTCCATTTGGAACTTGGAAAGTGGACACACGTTGGCAGCCTGCCTCCTGGGCGATGCCAAGGTACATGCTGGCTGGCACACACTGGCCTACTCAGCTAACACTGCTTCTTTTCTCTTGTCAATCAGCTGGGCTCAGTGCTGGCGTGTTTTGATCTGTAGAAGCACACAGTCAAAAAACACATACTGGATTAGTAAGAAAGTCTCCAACTGGATCATTTCTACACCCTCCCAGGATTCTGTGAATATGTTCAGGAGAAGAACACAACAGCTGAGTCTGTATACATCCATCTCCTGTGCACACCATACTTGGGTTAGGCAGACTCAGAACTCCTCTTGGGATCTTTATCCTGTTGCTTCCCAGGGATGTACTCTGGCTTGTGGAATATCCCAACCTATATATCCTGCAAATATAGGCTTTTACTAAGCAGGCATTTTATTACTTCCCGTTAAAACAGAAGGTGATTAAAGCACTTTTTAATTTAAAACAATTATTAAATGGAGCAGGAAGTAATGGTATCAGTTAATCTCAGGGTATGGTTTTTTTTTTTTAAATTTTAACACCCTAATAGCTTCCTAAACATCAAGCATTTCCATGAAGCTAGCCAGAGTTAGTTAATTATAGGCTCCGTGACTAAGTATTTCTATGGAATTCTCAAAGGAATCATCAGGATCCTTGTATAATGTAGGGTTTAGATGCTCCATGCCAGAGCCTATATACTAGCCCTTTTATCTTAATGCATAAAGGTGTCCCAGAGAGGATGCAATGAAGAGTTAAACACCCTGGGGAGCCAGCCTGGCTCAGGGATGAGGCAACCGACCAAAGGCATGAACTTGGTTGCTGGCATCCCCACCCTGCTTGGCCATGGGCCACTGCAAGCCCTGTACCAGTCATCCAGTGGCCTCCTGGTGGTTTTCTCAAGCAGGTGAGCCCCTTGCTGGGGTAACATTATGGATCATCACCAAGACACTCAGCACAACTGCTGCTTCCCCTCACAGCAATGAGGATCTGTCTTCGAAGCCCATTCCGCAGAGAGAGCCAGCTACGTGCTGAAACACAGGAGCCTGCAAGAAGTCAGAGCAGAGAGGAGCGCAGTAAATGACTCGCAATGTGAGCGCCTGAGCCTGGTGCAGTGTCATCATAGCAGGCACACATGCACAAGCCCTCCAACCTCTCCGGGTCTTGGTCCCTCTCCTCTCCACTGAGCTTCAGCACCAGATTCTCTGAAGCCCCTTTGAGCTTACAAACTCTCTGCTCCCTAAAATCTTCGCATTTAAGACAGGATCCCCAAGGAAAGAGTTTAGTGAGGGAAGTTCTGTAGTTTGCCTCTAAAATGTTCCTCAAAGGTCCATATGTGAAATGCTTCATCTCTATCATGGTGCTATTGGGTGGTGGTGGAGCCTGTGGGACCTACTGGGAGGTTTTTTGTTTTTTTTTTGTCACTGGGGACATGCTCCTCAAAGGGATCTTGGGACCCTGTCTCTTTCTCATTCTCTCTTTTGCTTCCTGGTGAGCAATTTTGCACCACCACATGCTCCTGTCATGATGTGCCCCAACACATGGCCAACACAATTGGACAAACCAATCCTTGACTGAAATCCCTAAAGCTGTGAGCCAAAAAACCCTTTTTCTCTTTATAAGCTGATTGTCTTGTGAAAAGCTGACTAACATAGGCAGAAAGTGAGGAAAAGCAAACAGGTTCTGAATCCTACTTAGCCTGGATTAGGACCAGGTAGGGACACAGAGATCCAAATGCCAGGAGACAGTGGACCACATTCATGTCACTGCTCAGCACAGCACCTGCAGGGCTTTTAGGTGATGGTCCCCGGCGGGAGCAGGCATATTTGGGAACTCTCACAGCATCCCTCTGTGTGCTACACTTGAGACCACTGACACTGTGATAGTGCCACAGATCCTCTTCCTGGGAAAGGTCACCTGTGTTCATCCTTAATTGGGTTTCACAGCCCTGAATTCAGAACTCAGGTACACACAAAGAACAAAGCAGCGGAGCTGTGTGCCGTAAAGCAGGTCTCTGGGAACCCTAGGAAGTGTGAATCATGCCAGCTCAGAAGCTTGGGGAAGCCTTCCTGCCGAGAAGGCAGAGAAGGGATGGGTCGGGAGGGAGGCAGAAGACTCACCAGCTGCCTCTTCATCTCTGGGAATGATTGGAAGTGCCTCACTGGGTGGTGCTGAGAACACATGAGAATAAATGTAAAGCAGCTTTACAGAGGGTACTGGGACCTATCCAACTTTGGTTCTCCTTCCTAGGATCAGGGCTGTGGACAGGGTGACACCCACTCCTCACTCACTGACCGAATACCTGCCAGTCAGTGATGAAATGCAGCACTGTTCCAGGTGTGGGGATGCAAAGCACACAGCCAGGTCCCTTTCCTTCAGAGGCTTACAGCATGGCAGGCAGAGACAGAAAACAAGCCAAGTTCCCCTTCATAAAGAGCTGCGGGGCAAACACTCCAACTGGGACTTTTCCAAAGACATGGTCAGGGTCAAGAATAGGAGAGTAGAGGGCCAGAGCACCCTCCCAACCGGAATAGGAACACCTTGGATAAGCTGGCTCAAAAGGGAGGCCTAACTGCCATTCTGTGTGGTACAGGCTCGGAGTCCAGCAGGACCCCTTCCACTGCTCTTCCCAGCCCTAGAACTAGCAGCCAACTTTAGAACCTGAGCCCAGCCATCTCCACCACTTCCTCTCCACATAGTTTTCCAAGCCTTTTAGCCCAAGTCCCTCCAAATCCGCAGGCCTGCAGCCCCAAATCCTCCACCTGCGTTGAATCATAGCTGGTCACTCTGGAGGTCACAGGCAAGCCTTAGCTCCATGGCCAGGGACAGAACTGTTGTTTCCTCTCAACTTTTTGTTTGTTGGGACCTCATCCCTGTTCCTCTAAAGGCTTGAATGCTAATGCACATACACCCCCCTCGGGGTGGGTGATGACTCTTGTTGTTGCTTACTTGTTACTGGACAGACGCCATGTCTTGAGGGCAGATTTAAGAGATGGGGGTTCTGAACAGGTTGCAGCAAAGCTGCTGCTTTCTAGAGCATGGTGGGGACAGGGCATTGTGGCAGAATTTTTCTGCACCCCATTCTTTTCAGGACTCCAAGGTCTGAATGTTATGGCTGCCACTCGACCTATCTCTTGTTGGCTCCAGGTGCACCTAGGAGTTTCTCATCAGACTGACTGTGGCCACGCCATTCCTTCCAGGTCTGGCTCTTCCTTATGAGCCAGGCATCAGGGGATGTTCTTCTCTCCTTCAGCAGGTGGAGGCCCTAAGCCACTGCAGTTTATATCCTAGAAACACCTGCTAGGGATGGCAGTGGTGGCTGGGGAGGTGGTGGTAGTGACTTCTAAAATCTACCCTGTATTGGGTCTGACGGGGAATCACTCTGTAATGGCCATGCGCACTGTGATTTTAACCACAGGACTTCCAAAGTTTCTATGGATTGTATATTTGAGCCAAGAATAATTTCTGGGACAGAACACTGTAACCTTAGTCTCGAGGGCTCAAGGGCTGTGGCATTACAGTAAACTCTCATGACTTGACATTCCCAAGTTGGCAGCTACATTCAGCCTACCACTAACATGGCAGTCTTACTTTTTTTTTTTTTTTAAGAGAGGGGGAGAGAGAAGGAGAGGGAGGGGAGAAGGAGAGAGTGAGGAAGGGAGAATCAATTTCATTTTTCACGTGGTTTTTGTTTTTCCGATGCTTGGTTGCTTATGTGGTGCTGGGGTTGAGCCCTGGCAGTCTTTTTACATGCCAATCACCTAAAGGTTTACAAACTGACAAAACAGCATATCTATCAGCTTCTTACATAAACTTCAGAAGTCTCCTGATAAGCAAGTGGTACCTTCAAAGTGTATACAAGACTCAAATGGTTGCTGATACCAGGATGTTTATCTCAATTCAACTTCATCTCTAAGGCAAAGAATCCTAGTTCTTCTCCATCTCAGATCCTTTTTAACTCTCCGTGGAAGTATGTATTATCAATGTGACGGAGCATAAGATGGTGATAGGCAGTTAGTATTTCAATCTCTTAGCTGCCTGTAATGAAATCTAAAAGAAAAGCTTAGTATACTTGCCACCGGCATTTCTGTGCAGGCTCACATGTTCACTTATCCAACCCATCTTGCAAATTCACAGTGGAAAACAAAAACGCAAAGCCACAAGAAGTAACTGGTCTGTAGTGCTTACAAGGCTAACAAAGGGCACACGTAGTTTTGGGGGTCTCCAGAACACCAGCTGTTTCCTTTCAATCAATATTTTTCAAAAAGGCAAGTAGAGGCCAAGACTGAGCTCTCAGAACACATTTTGTAGCAAGTTATGAGCGTTTTATGGATGTGTTGCCAACTCTTGCCAAAATGTAAGTTGTTCTATTACTGCTCTCTTAGCAGTGGGTGGGTTTCTGTTCCATGGAAGACAACAGACTTGGGCAAAAGTAGAGCCATGCTAATACATGGACAGCTAAAGATCTGGTTAAAGGCTAGGGAGGCCTGACTTCTCCAACCTACACTACCAGTGATTTGATGCACAGCCGCAGCTACTCAAGAGAAAAAGGGCCAACTATGCCAGGGTTTTCCTACTACATAAACTACACTGGGCTGGGGCTATGGCTCAGTGGTGGAGCACTTGCCTAGCATGTGCAAGATCCTGGATTCCATCCCCAGCACCACACACACACACACCCATCTCCCCATCTCTGTAGGATATGGAAAACTGTAGAAGGAGCACATTAAGTGGTGATAGAACAGGGAACAGGGTTCCCCTGCCAGTCCCTATACAGCTGCCCTGGGAACTGAGGAGAGCTCTGAACAGAGATGGAATCTATGGGGACACCTGAGCCAGCCAGAAATCCATGTGTGGCAGCTCTGAGCTGGACATCCATAGTGTTTCAAAGCCTCCAAGTGCCGTGGGAGATCAGGGAGGGACACTCTTGACTATGTGACCCCCTGCAGCCTGAGATCAGTGGGCCACTCCAAAGCTCACATCTCATATGCTCCTAGAGCACAGGGTCTGCTACCTGGTGACAAGGACAGAGACGGTGGCTGAGGGGATAGGGACCCAAAGAAGAAGGAATGAATAACAAAAGGCAATGCTGGCAAGAGCCAAGCTGATACTTACCTGAGGTTTGCAGCTAGAGAATGTGGTTGCTTTCACCCACTTGGTCCTGGTTTTCTTGCACGCTTGAAGTCACAGGCTAAAGACCAATGGGCCACATGTAGCTAAAGCTCTGGAAAATGGATTCTTTTGGCAATACAGTTGGAGAACCAAACAAATAAAACCCAGGGTCTGTTCTCAAGGAGTTCTCTTCCCAGGGGACTCAGGGAAAATGGCTTCTTAGGAACACCAGTAGTTAACCAGGACAAAATGCAATTTGTCCTATCACTTGCTACCCGAGTTAGGAAATGGCTAAAGCTGTACTACTTTATTAGGCATTCTTCCAAAATACTGAGCCCTGTTTCTACCCAGGTAAGGCAGAGAAAATTCCACAACTCTTAAAATTGGGAAACCGAAGCAACTGCACAGACTGTCTGTACCTTGGGTACAAGCGTGCACTTTGCTTAAGGGTTAAGTGACCAGAATTAAAAGTGGGGAAATCTAGAAGCCCTCTAGAGAAATCTGAAACAGTTAAGTACAGTAAGCCATTCCCTCTGAGCGTTCTTTTTTTCTGGTAAAGAAAAAGAAAACTAAGCAGTGACCTGACCCAAAACCATCAGAGGAAGAAAAGCAACATTAGCTCAAGATTGAACAGCAAGAACAATATGACTCCATTTGCCAGATAAAATAGGAAATTGTGCAGCTGGATTACCTCTGTGTCCGTCACAAAGGGTCAGTCTACTCATCACGTAACCCAGTTTCTCAACTTAAACTGAATGCTGCTGTCCAAATTCAGCCATCTCTTTTCTGATTAATAAAATAGTTTCACAGAAAATTGAATCACTTCACTTTTTATGTGACATAAAATTACACTCACGTTAATTTAAAACAATTTCCTGATAGAAAGGAAACACAGAAAATATTCTGAGTGAGATTTTTAAGATGCTGGGAACAAACCAAGATTTAATTTAAAATATATTTACAATAATTACAAATTATCACTGATTTTTTTAAAGGTCACATTTGCAATAGGAAAGTAATTTGTCTTAATCAGATCCTTTGCTTCTAATGGTTTACAGGTCTTCAGAATTGAAAAATCACTTTGGTTGATGATGCACAATTGGAATGCAACAGAAGGTACTCTGGGCATAGCTAAATGAATGAAATTGAAAGTGCACCTCTAAGCACCAAGTGGAAGGACTGAGTACTTTCTCAGGGCACTGCACTTACAGCACTGGAGGGTCAGGGTTTTATTCTCCTGCTGATACAGAACGTTCACATATTCCCTCAGTCTTTTTTTTTTTCAGGGTAATTTACAAAGTGAACTGTTGCTCAGAAATCAGAGATCTTCTGAAAGATCAGACATATCATAGTCTTCAAAAAATGGAATATAAAACTGAATGCTCTTTATGAGCAGAGATCCAGAAGCACCATATACTGGAACCCTTTGTTTTGATTATCTAAGATTTTAGAGACCTAACAGGTACTGAAAGAAGAGTCAACAGAAGAAAGAAAATCATCTTTGTATCTTGAGAATCCATATCAACTCCAGTCTAAATTTCAGGATCTGGTGGTGAATATTTAAAATCTTTATTAGTATTTAAGCTGATAAAAATTCTAACATCAAAATTTCTGAAGCATCATCCCTTCCACTTAGAGGAACATGGAGTTACATTAAATTACATAAATATAGGGAGATGATGCAAACTCATTTTCTTTCCTCTTGGCTACTCAACTACACAGGATGTGGGAAATATTCCTGCTATCAAGCAGATAATCTGTTTTATCAATAGCAAGTAAACCATTTTTATAAACTATCTTTCAGCTGAGAAAACAATATACTCCTTACATCATACTGGAAAAGGAATGACCTCAAGATTTCTAAGCAACACAGCTATTTTTCAAACCCAAACTCCCCTGCTGACCATTACAAATAGTTTCAAATGTCCCATTCTTGCCCTTCTTGTGTGCCAAACCCTGGACAAGTATGCATCAAGGTTATAATTCCAAAACAGCCCCTTTCTGCACCCGGTACTAAACAGTTTGTTCTCCCTTTCTCTTCAAAAAACCATCATTCATGAGGGTTTCAGGTCTCTCCTGAATCAATCTCTGCTTATGTCATAGGGAGGAAGTGAGAAATCCAAGTTATTTTGCTTCTAGCTCCTGCAGGATAATAAACTTCCTCGGAGGCACTGCTGTGTGACTACATTTATTGTTCTGTGTTTATAATGCTGGGGTCTAAAACTCATCTTTAGTCAAGGTGTAGCATGCATGAGGCTGGTGATGCAAGAAAGCTCAGCACTGTATCCAACACACCCAAGACTGATAGTCTTTTGTTGGTTGGTACCTGCAGAATGCATTTTTAAAACATAAATGAAACAGGAGGGTAAAAATTGGCTTATCCAATGCTGATGCAAAGTGGTGCTATTTTCTGTACCACATTCTTACTCGGTTCCCAGCGATCTAAAATGTTGATGAATGATGGATAGATTTTTGTTTTTCACCAAGTAGCTGAAAGTATTAAAAAGTAAAAGCAGACCAGAAATAAAACACAATTCCAGTATCTTTTTTTAAACCAGATTTGTTTTTTTTTTTAATTCAAATTGACCCAAAGCAAAACTTACATTACAAAGGAAGAACAAAACACATTATGATATAACACACTGGGAGTTAACATGAAAGCTAAATTTGTGGGCATATAGCCTCATCCCAATCACATCCTGGGCTAATGAGCAATTCTGCAGGGAAGTTAGAATCTCAGTTTCGTATGGTCCACTCTGGTAATTGAGCTACACATTCTTGTCTCTTGGGGCGTGCATCTGACAAGTCATGCTAGACTCCCTCCCGCTCCAGATGTGTACTCTTGCCACTGCCAGAACACTAAATTCTCTAGTGGAAATGTTGTTCCAAGCATGACTGATAATGAATTAAAAAACAAAACAGTCAAGTCCTCCAAACTAACAAGCGTGGATTATTCTGTAGTAAATAGTTTAGAAATACGGGAATTAAATAATCTAAAAAAACACTCTTACTCTGCTGTACATTTATAAACACAAATATTTACAAAAAAAACAAACTTTTTTTCAAAAAATGAGGTTTGCAGTTCATTTAATGATCATAAATCTTTTACGAGCTGGTTTCTTTGGTGTATCTGCCAAATATATTTTTATAAAGATTTAGTAATAAGCTTCAATAATAAATTTCAAAAGAAACACAGAAGAATCAATGACAAATTTGATAATATGCTGAACATTTTAATCAGGACTCTGATTAAAACTAATCAGTTGATTTTCTGAAAATATCTGTTCTCTCTACTCATTATGTGACCACAAAATGCTTCTCTGGGGATCAAATTTGAGTGCGGACCTGTATATTCACTGCTATATTCTACTATTACCAACTGTGAGACATTTTAGTTACCATTAAAAACAATATGTGATTGGGACTTTATTGACAACAAACAAAACATTCTTTTGAAGCTTCCAGATAAATCAAACCTCAAACAATAAATAATGCAATTATACACTTCTTCATTAAATAGAATTTCAATTCCAGGAAGAGATCCCATAATTTTTTTCTGAAGTCACAGCAGCAAGACAGAACAAAAAATTTACCTTTATCTGATCTTTTTACTTGGAATTCCCTGACTCAAACTCAGTGGCTAACTTAGTTTGGAAAACTTTGAATGGCTGGGGAGAGAATATCCTTTTAAACTAAGTGAATAAATTAATACATTTATGTGGAAATAAGCACTGTGCAAATGGTATATTAACATTACTAATTAGAGTGCAGGACCCAGGACACCTTCCTGCCTCCTCATCTCCCTGGGCATGTGGTTTTAGGAGAAGTAACACAATTCATCTCTGGCCACATGTGTCCCCAATGCTGCTACTGCATAACATCTCTGATCTGGGAGTTGTTTTAAAGAATGAGAATACAGCTCAGCAACTGTCTATACAAGGGACTCTCTGGAGGGAACTTTTTGGAGACATTTTTAGAAGGTAAAGATCTAACTACCCACTCCTTTCCATCAGGCCCCAGCTATAGTTGGGGATGGTTAACAGAGCCAGCTGCCTGCTGACTAGCTGTCTGCAAGAGTCCATGGGCCACATGAGCGCTTCCCCTAATAATCCTTTCCCCAAAGCTGCCCTTTCTTTAGAAACCTGGACGCTGCCGAGGCAGGAGCATATCAGATCCTCTAATGCCAGGGCTACTGTGTAGCCAAGAGAACCAACGTTGTGCTTAGGAAACTAGCACTGCTGGCTCTGAAAAAGGCAAAGCCAGAGTAATCTCCTCACTCTGCTTAGTTATACTTCTAGGTGAAAGAGTTTTACACTTCATGACTTAGAACCAGAAATTCAGACAAGAGAAACCCTTCATCTTGTAAACTTCTGATAACCAATTTATTAACAGCATATAAATATTGTGATGTTTACCAAATCACTAAGAAGGGTACTGGGACATTTGAGAAGGTGCTTCTGAAACTAACATGATAACAAGTGAAGCACGAAACATGCCAGCAAGGATGTCACCATAGATGCCTGGTGCATCTGGGCCCTTTTCCATTGCTAGACACTTTATCATATCCGTGTTTACATATGACCAATCAACCCAGAAGAGAAAATAACTGTTCTGAAGAGCTTCACTGTAAGAACCTTAAAACAGACAGGAAATGTTTAAATTAGCATGTGAGGAATTAGCAAGACTTGCAAAGGTGCACCCATTAGAGATTTTACCCTTAAAAAATATACCCATATCTATATAGATGCAGATATATATTTAAAACTGGGAAGAAAAAACCCACCATGAAACCATCCCAAAATTATTTAACCATTAAAGGCAAATGGTTTAAAAATAGTTTGGCTATTTTTAGAGACTTCTCTACTACCAGGATATGAAATTTGCTGCGTAAAGTGAAATAAAAGACAAAGCTTAAAATAGAAATCATAACTGACACACTATGGGTCTGCAATGAAAATTAAAGTGGCGGTTTCTGTTCTCCTGGGCATGTCAAAGCCGCCTGTGGAATGATGAACAGCAAATGAAATAACAGAATACACCAGAAAGAGTATTGCACTGGAGGCACTGTTTTAAAAACAGAATACACTGGCTTTATAAAGTTATTTTCTATCTCATTAATTTTTTTAAAAGCACAATTCAACTAGAGACAGAGGTTGAGACACAGTGTCTCAGGGTAGTGTCCTATCGTTATTAAAAAATAAGTTAAAAATGAGCACACCAAAAGGAAAGCCGAGGTACTGGATTTTTGTCATCCAAAAGCTACATGAATTCAAGAGGGGGGGGGAAGAGCAGGTTGAATCAGCCAATTTTTACTCATTAAAAATGAATGAGGTGACAGCATTACTTTAAAAAAATTTTAGTGCATTTTCCAGTATAACCCAGGACCTCCCTGGGCAAAACTGTGCCTCAAACTTTAACAAGTGTGCTGCTGGTTTCTAGTACCGTGCTTACCAATGAAACTAGAAATTTGCAAAGGGTGAATTCTCCACTTCAAACCTGCTTGTGTCCTTTAGGAAAGACAATTTTTCTAAATGCAGTATTGTATAGAAAGCTTGGACCTCTTAAACTTGGACCAAGAAACCAAATTAAGACTTTCAAGCATGTGGTGTATGTTTATATATATGTGTGTGTGTGTGTGTGTGTATATATATATATGTGTATATATATATATATATATATATATATATATATATATATATCCCTCCCCTACAATGAAAACCAACCAAATAAACAAAAAAACCTAAAAGTGTATACCTGCTTTCTGACTTCACAGCAAATCAGAAATTGCATAGGATATACTTTGTGCAAGGCAAAAAGCCTTTTAAGTATCTGGAATATAACTTCTAATCTTGCTCACAGTTCTGACAAATCAGATATCATCAAATTTGTGTTTTAAGTAGTCTTTCATGACCTTGGCAATTGGTAGTTCATCAAGTAGCTTTAGGTTTTGAAGGCCTATACACTGTCGAATTTTAATTCGGCACAGGTCCTGCAAGTTTCGAGGTTGTCCTAAAAAGACAGAAAAAAAAGTTACAAGTTAAAAAGCACAAGTTTTAATACGAGCTTTGTGGTTTAGAAAAGAACAGTTTACTTCACTGGGAAGTGCTCTCTAGTACGTGCCGCAGACTGGAAAGACACCATGTAAAGGACGTGTTCTTGGTATCTTCATCTGATGTCTCAGCTGGTCTTTTTCACAACCCTCTACAATATGACAGAAATATCCATTTCCATTTTACAATAAGGATACTCAGTATCAGAGATTTAATTGTTCAATGTCTGATAACCAATTAAGGTTTAGACTGAGACTAAAAATCAGTTCTGATTCTAAGCCTGGTCTTTCTAATATAAACCAAGAGAACTCTGGTTCTTGTTCTGATGAGGCCTCTAATACACAGAGAAGCCTCTGTGAGCAAATCCTTTTCTGGGTGAGATGCAATATCTGAACAGTGTGCACTGAGAGACACTCTTTCCTGTGGGCTCTTTCAGCTCTGGGTCTAGGTCACTGGAGCCTTGACACTTATCAATCTCTGTGGAGTGTTCCAGAGGACATCTGCCTACCTGTTCGCTATTATTCTGGATGGAGCATAACTCTTGTTCTGAGGATGAGGACTGAGAAGGGCAGCAGGGAGGGAGTGCGAGCAGGCACCTCAAACTAGTCTGAATTTACACTGCTTCACACCTCACACCCTGACCACCTGCCAATAACCCGTGCTTATTACCCAACTAAAACAAAAAATAGTAAACTCCAATTTATTCCACAGAACAATACAGATGGTCACAAACACAAGTGGAAAAATTCTTCAACAGTGCGTCAACGTATTTGGAGTCACGTACACTCTGCTCTCCTATTAAATGGTAATAATAATAAAAGGTACCATACATTAGATGCTTACTCTGTGCCATGTATTGTTATAAACTCTTGACACATATTAACTCCTTTAATCATTTTATGAGGGAAGTACTTTGATCATCATCCCTATTTTACTGACAGTCTCAGAGAGGTTACGTAACATGGGTATAGTCAAGTAGATGCTATATTTCAGTGGTTCTCGAAATTGCTTTTGTCACAAAACCTCTTTATACTTTTTTTTTTTTTTTTAAAGAAAGAGGGACAGTGAGAGAGACAGAGAAAGAGAGAAACAACTTTATTTAGTTTTTCACATGGCCTTAGTTGCTCCAACATTCAGTTGTGTACGTGGTGCTGGGGTTTGAACCCGGGTCCTCGTGCTTGCCAGGCAAGCGCTGAAACCGCTGAGCCACCGCTCCAGCCCCTCTTTATACTTTTAAAAGATGACTGGGGCCCAACAGAAATTTGATGTGGGCTATATCAGTGGACAATTACCATATGAGAAGTTAAAACAAATTTTAGAGATATTAATTCATTTAAAAGTTATAAAAAGCTCAATACACATTAAAATGAATATACTATGAAATATTATTTTCTAAAACAAAACTGAATGGAAATTGTGAAAGGAATGGCATTCGTTCACATTTCTCCAATTTTTTTTTTTTTAAGAGAGAAGGACGGTGAGAGAGAGAGAGAATCAATTTTTATTTAGTTTTTCATGTGGCCTTCGTTGCTCCAAGACTTCACTGTGTATGTGGTCCTGGGGTTTGAACTTGCCTACTTGCACATGCCAGGCAAGCATTATAACTGCTAAGCCACCTCCCCAGCCCCTCTGCAATGCTTTTAAATATCTGCCTTAAAAGTGGACAGCTGAATTTTCAATATATGCTTCTGTATTCAGTATGTTAAGAATCATACTATCTGGTCTGTGGAAAACTCCACTTAAACTTATGAGAGAAGGGATGTGAAAAGGCTAATAATGTCTTAGTGATGTTATGAACATCATTTTGACCACATAGATACCCTGAAAGGGGGACTGAGGGTCATTCCCTGGCCACACTTGCATAACTACTGCTATTCTTATTATATTATCCCTTACTTGAATTGTACTTGTTTACAGTGATCACCATTACTCAAATAATTCCTCACAAGTCAAAAAGGCTCCCAGTCCTCAGATGCAGGCATCTGTTCTGCAAGGCCTATAAGACCACTGCTTTCCAGAGTGAACTGACTATGTGAATTCTCGGCAGAGTCACAGCAGGTGATGGCTGCCTTGGAAATGTCTGTCAACTGGGGGTATGTGTACCCACAGATGTCTGTAGAGGAATCCACGCAGGATGTGACCTATATACTTATGGGCCTCGGGACAAGACTGCACCTTCTCCCTATTCCAGATCTTTGCCAAAACAGCATTTCACCGGGAGACTAAATTAGGCTCCCCATGGAAACCCTCAGAGCTCCCCTCCTTTGTAACACTTAATGCTGTAATTTTACCTTTACATGCTTGGGTCTTACATAGTAATGCCCATTTTCCTCACCATATAACATATAACATGTGCCAAAAGGCCAGGACCATGTCCGACACCATTTGCCAATGTAAATGCAATGCCCAATGCGGTACTCAACAAATATTAGTTGGAACAAATGAGTACTTAACAGGCTTGTTCTTCAACACATAATCTAAGGCAATCATAGATATGTGGGGTAGGGGACTGGTGGGGGAGGGGAGAGGAAGTGAAAATAGGGAGGGATCTAGGGGATAATTTTGGTTTAAGAATGTATGAGTATCATATTGATGGTTTATATGCATTTATGATTGTACAATAACTCAATTCCTTAATAAAAAATAAAAAAAACAGGCTTGCTATTAAAGTATAAAATAGTTGGTACATGGCAGAATACCCTAACATGTTCTGAATTATTTTCATCACCATTGATGGGCTACCTTGGGGAAAAGAATGAAGTATCACCATCATTTTTCAATAAATGCTTACAGTATTTGATCTGAAAATGCAAACCAGAATATTAGATGTGAATCCTCTGTTTTTTAAAATAAAGAATATGATTTTTCCTGTGAGGTATGGTGGCCCATGCCTGTAATCCCAGTGACTTGGGAAGCTGAGGGAGGAAGATCCCAAAATGAGGCCAGCCTCAGCAATTTAGTGAGACCCTATCTCAAAATAAAAAACAAAAAGGACCAGGATATAGCTCAGTGGTAGAGCCCTCTTGAATTTAATCCCCAACACACACACACACATACACACACAAGAATTTTATTTTCCTAATAGATGGTTGGTTCTTTTCAAGTACCATTTTAGCTGACACATATAAGTATACATTCATACTTAAATGAAAACATACCATCAACAAAATAGCAAAAACAAAATTCCTAAAATTTGCTTAGCTCCATTCCTTACAAGGGATTCTGGAAGTCTTGTCTGTGGCAGGCTGTCCTCCCCAAAGATGACTAGAATTTCTCCTGTCCCTCATACCTTCTGCAATGTGGCTGGATACTCTTACATTAAAAGAATGGGAAAGACTCTGGCACAGAGAGATAGCTTCTAAGAACGGTAGTATTTTCATCATCATTATACTTGACAATATGTCTATCATTAGTATTTAGTGATTTTTTTTTTATCACTTAGTAAGGTTTAAAAAATCATCCCTTACTTCACTTCTTTGCTCCATGCAGTGTTTTCTGGAGTGAACTTGACAGGGGCCTGTCCACTTGCAAAATGGCTCACTCAGATGGCTGGTGCAGTGGTGCTGGCAGCTGGCTGGGAGCTCAGTCAGGACTGTCTGGAACTAAATTATTGGAGTGCTTCAACAAATGGGCATTCTAGGCCTAAATATATTGGAACATTTTTGTTCAGTTTGGTGAGATCCCCGCCCCCAACTTCAAACAGTTGTATTGTGACATCCTTTAATGGTTTGGGAGAATGTGATCTTTTAAAATTTCTCCAGCATGTGTAACTCCTGTCTGCAGAACTTCCTTAATGATAGTTACGTATCCCAGTGGTTCAAAGCATCAAATCCGGAGCCAGACTACCTGGGTCTGGCTCCTGGCCCTACATCTGCATGATCTTGGCCAAGGTATTTAAGGTTCCTGCCTCAGTTTCCTCAAAATAACTGCATCTATCTCAAAGGCTTCACAAACATTAAAAAGGTTAATTTTAGTAAAGTGGTAAGAATAGCACAAAGTATTTGGTAAATGGATTTTTAAATACTTGCAAAGATAATGTTTGCTTCTCATTCTCAGAAAAACAGAAGGGCCACTTCCTCAGAAGGAATAGTCTTCATCTTTTTGATATTAAGATAGATAGTAGGAAAACTGATTAGCATAACCATTAAAGAGCAATCGCTAATTTATTACTGGGAAACAGTCTGGGGCAAATTGATGGAAATTGTATTCTGGAAATCACAGCATGGCTTTTAACTGTGTAAAAAGATGTGATGAAGTGAGGTGTATTAATTATAGGTTTTGCACTTAACACAGATATTAACTCATCTTGTCATATATCAGCATTGTTGATTTAATAGGGGGCTAAATAATAAAAAGGACTACTCATTGCAATTATTGTTATTCCTAAGACTATTCCAGGAGTCTTTTTTCAGGAATAGCATTTTAGAAACCGTATGGTTGTTTTTTTTTTTTTTTTTAAAGAAAGAGGGGACAGTGAGTGAGAGAGAGAGAGAGAGAGAGAAGCAATCTTTATTTAGTTTTTCATGTGATTTTCATTCCTTGGACACTTTGTTTGTTCGTGGTGCTGGGGTTTGAACTCATGTACTCATGCACGCCAGGCAAGCACCATAATCGCTGAGCCACCATTCCAGTCCGAAGATTATGATTAAAAGAGAAGTAATTATTTCTTGTCAACTGATCACTTCAGAGTATTTACTAAGCACCTATTATATACTCAACAACATGCAGTCCCAAAGATTAAAGGGACAAGGGAAGAGAAGAGTGGAGGAAGAGAAAGCAGAGAAGGAATGAAGGAAAAGAAAGCAAGAAATCAACAGAATTATGCACAACATTTGCTAGGCTCTTAGAAAATTAATTCCTACTAAATAACTGCTTAGTTCATGGGAATAAAATGGGAAAATGTGAGGGGCACCTCCTAAAACAGTGTAATTTAAGGAATTACAAATGCTTTAGGGGATGCAGAAAAACTACAAGGTATTCAGACTAATAAACTACAATGAAATTACATAATAGTTCAAAGGGATTAGTGCTTTCATTTGGTAAAGAAGCCCATCATTACAAGTAATTGGGCTGGTATAAAATAGGAAATCAGCTTTTAAAGGGTCTAGTTTAGTACAAATTACAAAACAAGGGCCAGCAGCATAATTTGGAAAATTAAATATTTTAAACCACCTCCTTTGTTTGACATCATCATTACTGCATTTTTGACAGGATAAATTTATTTATTTGGATAAAAATATCTGGACTCTTAAAGATAGACAGAAAGGGAAAATATTTTTAAATACCAAAGTGGACTACAATGAAGTAAAACAGAGTTCCAGGTTTTTCTCTGGGATCTGGGGAGACTGAAAGAAGAGGGAAAAAATGTAAAGAAATAAGAGAAAGATTTAGCCTCCTCTGGTTTGCTTTATACAATCTGTTACTCCTTCAGGAACCTCTCCATCTTAGGTTAGCATCTAGAATGGTCTCCCACGATTAGTGATTCTTAATAATTAAGATTGGAAGACCTAGTAAGATTATGGTAAAGATGCCTGGCAACAACCCCCAATTTATTAGGAAAAAGAATCAATAATCAAAAGTAACATTAGTTAAAATGTGTTACACAAATGTCTCCAAAAAGTTACCTATGTAATATTGTTTTAAATAAACCATCTTACAAAAAAAAAAAAAAGAAAGAAAGAAAAATCAAAGCAGCTTTGGAAAGGATAGTAACAAGAGCACTTGATGGTCAAGGTATTCTGCATTATGATCTGCTCATATTACCTAGTGTGTCCTGGATTCAGCTTAGAAAACCTCAGTCCACTTCCCTTTCTTAAAATTGGAAAAGAGAAGCATGATTTTTATTAGTCCCTTCTTTTTAGTTTTTTTTTAAGTTTTCTTTTTTCTTTTGCAACGTTAGGAAGTAAATCTAGGACCTTGTGCATGCTAGGCAAGCACTCCACCAGTGAGCTACAGCCTCAGCCCTAAAGTTTTTTTTTTTTTCCTTAAGTTTGAAAGCTTGTTTTCAAAATTTTACTTTTGCAAACATAGTACTTTTGTTTTTGTAAAAGCAGAGTACTTGACTATTGCTGAAATCTAAACAAAAACATATTTCTGGTTACTGTGATATTTATAAAATAGTATTTTTAAACATCTGTGATTGATGCTCCAGAAAGTTATTAGCTTAAGTAGTTGACGGATTAAGTCTCCTGTGAAGGAGTTTACACAACTCAGTTCCCATCCATTTAATCTTTTTCTTTTGGACATATGAGCAATTCAGTTTCTTAAAACATACAAATCAAAATCCAATCCAGTCCTACCTTTTACACCACTGAAACACACTGATGTTTTGCCTCCAGTCTTTGAGTAGTGTCTTCCAGAACACAGATCATACTGCCTCAGCTCAGACTCCTTTGGATTTCAACACAAACCCAACTAGCATGCTTATTGCCCTAAGAATAATCTAGACCAGAGCTTGCCATAGAAATAAAAGATGCTGTGTGAAAGTAAGCTGGGAAAGTTCAGCTGCTGATGCCAGCAAACAAAGTTAAATGGTTTATTTACTTGGGGGCTTGGCACTTTTTACATGTTACTATGCATGGCAAATCTCCATAACTGGGTTCTGGGATCCAACGTACCAAGTATTCACAACTCATGCAAACCATAAATCTGTTTTACCTCCAAAATATCTGGTAGGGCCACGTTTTATAAACAAATTTCAGGAATCACTGATCTTGATAGATCCTATATCATAAACATGATAGCATAGGGCAAGCAATAATTTTAAAACATTTCATACCACAAATTTTAACTTTAAACAGAAACACATTAAGGATTCATCAAATTATAAAATACTAGGCTAACAGGACACCTTTTAAAAATCCGAATGTAGAAATTACATATCACAAGGTCCTGACTTTTTAAGACCTCTTTTGCACCTTTGAAATCATAGGATCTCAAAGAATTCTTCCTTATGTGAGTTGTATTTATCACATTTAAAAAGCAGAAATTTTAGAAACCTTTATTGATTCACTTTAAAAAAAACAGTAATAAATTAATCAGTTGAAGTAAATTCTTATGGAAGAAAACAGAGCTACTTTCTAAAACAAAAATGATTCTGAGATGAGTGGTATTATTTTTACATTTTTGCAAATCTCTTCTAATGTCTGGTCTCACAGATCTGCTTCCACATCTCATCTGTGTAATATGCTGCCTTGACTGGAGTACCTGAAGAAAATCCAGATTCACACATGCATGCAGTTGGAAAAGGAAGGAATATTTTAATTTTTCAGATAACTGTGGGTCGTCTATGATACTCTTTTGAAACTAGAGAAGTGGTGGCTTCTTAAAGGTTATTTGAGATATAGAATCTGAAACCAAATCAGTGAACATTTTGTACCCTTTTAGATTGTAATACATTGGTCTATCTTGCACTTTGGATCTTTTATCCATGTGTGACTCTGTAACACTGTAAATCAGTCATTTGGAAAGCATGGCTCACTGAGTTATGCACATCTTCCAAAAGTTGACCAATTCATCACATGATATCAAATAGCACTTTTGTTACTGGTCTCAGAAAAGCCTTTACACATTAGGAATCTCATAGCAGCAAATACAAATTTCTCCAAATCCTCATTTTCCAGAGCGCAAGTTTTGACTGGCCATCAATAATGTCAGTTGTTTTCCTTAAAGTGACAAGTGCACTTTACTCATTTTCAGGAAAATGTCTGCTACCTACAAGACTAAATGGCAGGGCTGGAGCGGTGGCTCGGTGGTTAGGGCACTTGCCCAGCATGCACATGTAAACGGATTCAAATCCCAGCACCCACATAAACAACTAAGTGTCAAAGCAACGAAAACCACGTGGAAAACTCAATAAAAATGGATTCTCTCTGACTCTCTCTGTCTCCCTCTCAGTGTCCTTCTCTCTTACCAAAAAAAAAAGACTAAATGGCTATCATTTGGCTGTTAATCTTTAAAGTAAAAATGTTGCTCCACAAAAAAAGCTGCTGGTTCAGCTCAAATTACAATTGGTTTTCCTCAATTCAATCACATTTTGGTACACAGTGAGAACACGTTCCATTTCCATCCCACAGAATATTAAGATAGTATGCATGCAAAATGGCAATATTTAATAAAAATTAATCATACTGCTTTATCAAAGGCATTCTGAAATGGGACTGGAATACTTTTTACTGAAAGTGCCTGCTGGAAAAATATCACTATGAGAACTACCTATATTCATAACAGCCAGAGTTTAACCTCTGCAGCTCGTCCACTATCGGTGCAAATACCATCTCAGAGAAAAAGGTAAATGCCACTTTAGTATTGTTGTGAAATTAGTTTGGAATAGATGAACATATAAAACAGTCTTGAGGAACTCATGAAAACCATATTATGAAAAACATGGAAGTCACTGCCTTTAAAAAGTGGTTACAACAGCCGAGTACTATGGTACATGCCTTTAATCCCAGCAACTTGGGAGGCTGAGGCAGGAGGACTGAAAGTTCAGGCCAGCCTTAGTGACTTAGAGAGACCCTATTTTAAAATAAAAAATAAAAAGGGCTGTAGCTCAGAGGCAGAGTGCTCCTGAGTTCAATCTCCAGTACCACATACAAACTGGTTACCAATAAGGATTTTAAGGGAGCACTCTTAAGAATTATGGTCTAATTCCCCCATTTTTCAGAAAAGGAAACAGATTTAGAGATGAAGGGTGAAGGGTAAAAAGTCTGTCCAAGTTTACCAGGCAAGTCACATAGGAGCCCATTAGTGGCTCTCGATACTAACCCACTCTGCTGATTTAATAGCACCTGTTGACACAGGCACAGCAGAGACACCTTGGGTGACATATGGGAGACTGGTATCTTTGATCCCAGTGGGCAAAACATTATCCAGTTTAAAGGACCAAAGACAGGATATATTTTTCATATTTTAAGTAAAAATGGTAAATTTTTTAAATTTCCGGTTTCAGCTTCAACATGCAGAGCTTGGCAGTCATTGCTTCCATTCTTAAGAAAAACTTGAAATAACTAAAAATTAATGACTTATATTGGACCTCTCAGTAAACTGAGGTTTCAGGGCAAATCTTTACCAAACTCTATGGAGAAATAAATCCAAAGAGCTTACCTGTAGCCTGTAGTAGGAGCCACAGGAGCCATAAACTGACAGGAACACTTCAATGGCAAGCCTGAGGAAATGTTAGAGGCCAAGTATGGACTTGTGAGAGCCACAGTCTTAGGAAGCCCCCTTCTGGTTGTGAGTTTTACTTCCAGGAACCCTACCAGTCCTCAAAGAGTCAATAAAGACCCCCGTATAGCTCTGGCACCTAGCTAGAGGGAAGGTAAGAGTAACCCCTCTCCGCTAGAAGCTTCTCTGTAACAAAGGCTTATTCTTCAAAAGAAAGGACTTGGCTAGAGTCAACCCATCTGGGAAGTGATCATTTCTTTGATTTTCAGCCCCTTCTAACCTTCCTGTCTCACCTCATGGGATTGGCCAAGGGGAAGACTTTATAAGAAGCACTTGAGGAGGTCACAGCCCAGGGGCACAGGCACATTGGAAGACAGGTGATAAGAGTGCTGTCGCTGGCCTTCCCCCATGACTTACAACTACACTAAGAGGGTTCCAGTGTAGTAAAGGATTAAAGCTGGAACAGCTGCCAGACAGAGACCCACTCAACAAGGAATGCTTAGGAAGCCCAAAGTCAACGGCATGGGGAACCAAAATCAAGGACCTTGGAGGAATATGAGCCTTCTGGCACCTACAGTTACAGTAAACATTACACACAGCCCAACTCCTAGGCAGATTATCCAAACACCTTTCATTAGATGTTTATTTACCTCAGTTCCTACTGCCTTCTCTATCACATCTCACCTCAATAGAAATTTATAAGTTATGCTAAAACAGTCTGAAGAGACAAAGCAAACATCAGAATCAGACTTAAAACATGACATAAAGTGTTGCAATTACCAGCCAGGGAATTTAAAGTAATTTTAATTATTAATTTAAGACTAATGGAAATATTAGACAAGAGTAAAATCTTGACTAATGTCTTAATGAAGCAGTATCCCTGAAGAAGTAAAGTTCCCAAACACAGTTCAGATGTAGATGTCACTGGCAAAGTGAGGCAGAGGAGACCAGCTTATCCCTGGAAAGCCCTGAACCTATTGCTTGTATACTGTCTTTGACTCCACTTTGCTTCCCTCTCTAAGATAAAGGGTGACTTTAATAATGAAAGGATTTCCGAAACATGGCACCTTTTCTGCAAACCATCTTGCCAATTAAACATGGAAGCTGCCTCTTTTCAAGTGGCATTCTCTAGTGGGAAGCCACCTTTTTTACTACTATCTTGGCTCTGACTAGACTGTTTTAGAAAACTTTCCATACTGTTTGCACAAGCAAATGTGGACTACCAGTTCTTTTCAGTCATCCCCTTTCACCTGCAGAAGTGGATGGGTGAAGAACAGTTCCTACCTTAGCATGTCTATAATTTGTGCTTTGAGCATCCCAAGGCAGACTTTCCCTCAAAACTGTAAATTCTCTGCTATTTCTCTTTGCATAAAATTCCAAGAATACAGAATCACTAAAATATCATCTTTTTTTATAGGTAAGATTAGAAGTTGTTTATTACAGCCACTGCCTACTTCCTAATAGCAGGAATATCATTCGTTCTTAAAAGACCTCATACTCTGAATAACAGCTTGGTCCATATAATGACTAGGAGATTTTACATTATGGAACACGAATATGAGAAAACAAAATCATTCAATTACAATCTGATTCCTCAGGATGGATTCTATTATTATTTAACTGCAACTTCAGGTTAAACTCCAATTAAAGTCATTTCATAAAATTATAAAACTGTACCTCTTTAATAACATTTTCTTGTGCTTGTCCTTGTCTTGTTCATAAATGTGAAGTTTCTCTTATGAACTGGACAAACATTCCTATATTCTTCTGCTCTGTTCTTCTGGCTAGAGAACTGTACCCCCTCATGCCAGAGCTTCCAGGATTCTCTTATCTTTGCAATGGCATTTGTGCAAGCATTATGTCCTGACTGCTGAATTTTAAATAAATTGGTGCATTTACAGGGCTTGAGAATAAGCACCTCCTTAAATTATGTGCCCCAGGCACCTTGATGGACTCACCATATCCCAACCCTGGTGCACAGGGCTGCTCACCTTCTGGACCTGGAAGCCTCCATCCTCAATGGACTTCCATTAGAAAGTCTGCTGCTCTCTGTCCTTGCTATTATTGTAATTGGGCACACCATCATTGTTCTCTGTTGTCCTTTTAGTTTATTTCTTCATCTTCTTCTTTTTGTGTGTTTGTGTAGATTTCAAATAAAAAAACTAAACCCAAAAACTAGCCTTTCACAAACACTGCCAACCAAGCATGAAACATCCTTCCTTCTGCAAGATGTTCCTCACGGTATTGAGGGAGGCTCTCTGGTTGTCTTGGTTGTGTTTATTGCTCCTGGCACAGAGAAGCTGCTCCTTTACTTGGCTGCTTTCTGAAGGAGGCCATCAGTCAAGTGAACAGCCGTGGTAGAAGGTGTGTGTGGGGGTGTCTCTTAAGTCTGACTGTTGGACAGGTCAGTCTGTAGGTAGATGGTAACAGGAACCTTTTGTGGCTTCTCCCTCCGCTCATCAACATGGCCCTAGAAGACCCTACTCTCTGACCAAGCCACCTGATCCACTGTTTTTTTTTAATAGAGTGTATCAGAATTTTTATGGCAAGTTCTTAGTTTTTGAATTCCAGGATTAAGTTTTTTGAAATCTGAATCCAATCTGAATAATCTGCTTCTATTAAAATGGTGCATTGAACCGTAAGACACCCCTGAATGAGCTAGGCACCCTGGCGCCCACTCACTTCCCAGCCACTCAGGAGGCTGAGGCAGGAGGACTGCTTGAGCCCAGTACTTCAGGGCCAGCCTGGGCGGCACAGTGAGACCCCATTTCAATATTAATAATAACAACAATAACAACAATAATAATAATGATAAGAGGGCCCTGAAGAAAGACCAAGTGGCATCTCTGCTGTTCTCACAACTGAGGAATTTGAGTTCTCGGACTGGAAGCCAACAGCTTGCTGCCAGTGGCATCAGAGATGCAAGCAGCTCACAGATTTGACTTGGTGTCCTTTGAACTACCAAACCTTCTTTCCTTCTGGCTCCCAAGACAGAGCTCACAGGAGGGCTCTAAAGAGTAGCAGCTACAGTGGCTCCTTCTAGCACATATCATTCACTGGCAAAAGAAAAATCTACTAGAGTCAAAGAATTCACAGGAGAAACAGAAATGCCAAGTCTGCTTTGGACAGGAAACACCAGAAGAGAGTCAAAAAGAATGACTTTATGTGGAAGCACCAGAAGACGAAGGATGACTGCAGCCTTAAAAAAACAGATGGTCCTGCATTTAGGAAAGCATCTCAAGTTTGCTCAGTCCCGGCCCATCTGTGTATGCAGTGTGCCAAGCCACCCAGCATTTACTGAGGACCTACTAGGTGCAAGTCTCTGTTGATGCGGATTCCTGCCCCTAATCTTAAGTACATGCCTGGCAGCTGCCTCCCAGCCTCCTGGCTGCAAGTCTCCATGCACAGCCTCTAAGGGTTGAAAACAGACATCTTGTGCCCCTTGCTGGATGAATGGATTCATCAATTGTGGTATACATACACAATGGAGTTCTCTGCTAACAGGGAGAACAATATCATGGCACTTGCAGCCAAATGGATGGAAATGGAAAAAAGTATGCTGAGTGAAACATTACAAATTCAGAGACTTAAGAGACAAATGTTTTCTCTCATATTTGGAAGCTAGTGTAAAACCTCCCACAGGATGATATTCAGCAGAGTTTAAGTAATAAACTCTCCATAGTTGAAACTCCACATAAGCTGAGTGAACTATACCTAGGAAGATGGGGGGAGAAGGGAGGGAGGCAAGGGGAGGGAGGGAGGAAGGGAGGGATAATGAGGGGCTGTCAATACAATGGGGAATACTCAACTCCCATTGGAAGCCTAGCTATACACAGACAGTTAGAGGTCCTCAAAATGTCAACAATTATTATACATGCATATGTTCATTTCAAACTATAGTATGGTGAAATTACAGAGGAGTCATGAACTCAGGGAATAGATGAAGTGGGTAGATCCTGTTCTAGGATCGACCTCAACTTACTATCTCACTATGTCAATATCCATGTATGCATGTTTATGTAACAACAATTCACTCCAATATATAAGTCTATGTCAAACTAATTAAAAAATAAATATATAAAAAAAGAAAATAGGCATCTTGAGTAGAACCAGATCTAAATGATTCACTCTGTTGGTAGCAACACAGTCCTTGCTGTTCATCTACCCTCATTTTATTAGTTATATATTCTATTTTGAAAATGTGCTAGGCACTATTTTATGTACATCATAAATATTAACTTATTTAATCCTCATAAGAAGCCTATAGGAGAGATAATACCATTATCCTAATTTTAAGAAGAGGACACTAAGGCACAGAGAGGTTAGGTACCCCTGCCCAAGGTCACAGCCAATGTGTAGAGTGAGGATTGGAACTCAGCAGTCTAGCTCTACTCTATGCCTTCAATGAGCAAAACATTTAACAAAAGGGGATGAGACATTTATGGGAGTAAGGATCAGGCATTATTGAGGCAGCCACAGCATTTTAACAAAGATTCGCTAGTGTAGAAGTTTAAAGAATGTAACAACAAAAAGGTACAAGGTAACCAGTGGCTACAGCACCACATACACCATATCTTCAATCTTCGGTTACTTTGGTGTGCCCCAAAAGCTTTCTGCAAAGGACACATACCAGACTGCCTCAAACACATCTCCAGGGGCAGGCAGATCTGTGCAGACCAACACAGTAGCATTCATGGCCATTTAAATGTATATTAATTACAAGTAAATAAAATTTAAGAATTAATCCCCTTGGTGGCATTAGCCATATACCAAGTGCTCAACAGCCATTAAGGGGGCCAATGGCTACCGTACTGGACAGTACTGAGAGAACATTTCCACCATTATGGAAAGTTCTACTGGCCAGCACTGAGTTGGACCTGAGTATGATTTCTTTTTAAGTTTTAGTCTGAATACATTTAGTCAGAAGTTCATTTTTTCCCATTATAAATACACAAAATTCAAATTACATTTCATTTCTTCATAAAGTAAAATTTTACTCCAAAGTTCAATTTCAAGAATTAGAGTGGGCTATTTACAAGCAGGACAAGTAAATCCCTTACCCGTGGGTACCCAGAATGTTAATTTTTTTTTCTATGATCATGATTGAAAGTTCAAAATCAGTGAGGAAAAAGATATTCATTAGGAAGAACAACAGAGCAACGTCAATTTTGTTCATAGACTTAAACTTCATGCGTTGAACGTTAACTCTGGGGTTATATACTCGACTCATCACAAGGAAGCTGGGCAAGAGATGGAAGCGAAGTCCACACAAACTAACAGCACCAGAAAACAAGTGAGATGCACATACTATTACATAAAATAGTTTAGATGTTTGTAAACCCTTAAAAACTCAGATGCTTATGGAAGCTGTGAGGCCCAGGGGCAGTAGTGCCAAATTTTCCACTTCTAGTATCCTTAGCCTGCTTTACTAGGGTACCTAAATAATACTGTCATTCCATTTCGTGTGGGTTCACAAGAATAGAAAAGCCACAGTTAAAACATGAATAGTTTAGCAATAAAGCACTTATTCTAGAACATTCCCAAGGAATCTAAAATCCAAAATTCTCCACTCCCTCAGTGTGAAGTCCACAAAAGTCTAGAAAAGAAAGACTATCCCTGTGACCAGAAGGAACTGTCTTGTTCTAACATGCATCCTTGAATATTTTGAAAATTCTTCCTCCCAGTCCTTTCCCCATTTCTTCTCCCACCCTTACTAGCTCCCCCATTACTTTTATTAACACAATTGAACTTAAAACTTAACAAAAAATTTTTTTTGATGAATAAGGCATTATGTACCAAGCAGGGCTTTTAAGAATGATTAATGTTTAGTCATTTTGTTATAAAAACACCTTACGCTTCTCAGAAGATGTAAATTTTTTAAAGCTATGCAATAATATAGTAATAATTATATTACATACTTGTGACTTCTTGTAAGAAATCCAAACACGGTCGACTACTTCCTGAAATACTTATTGAAACAGCCAGTGGGGTCTGACCTTCATAGTTCCTTGTGTTTGTGTCCGCTCCGTAGTTATACAGCATCCGTGCGCACAGCGCATCATCCCGAAGGGCAGATAAGTGTAAAGGAGTCTGTCCGTCTTCTAAACGCCCCAAGTTTGTGTCTGCCCCTCTCTGAAGGAACATTCTGCAATAAGAGTGATTACTTTTGATCACAGCATATCGCAACAGGAAACCGTTCTGAATGTCGATGTTGGCATTATGGTCCAGGAGGATTTTCACACAGCTTGACCGCTCGCGGATGATGGCGAGCTGAAGTGGCGTTGTACCTTTATCACTGAGTGGATCGACCTCAGCCTTGAACTCCAGGAGGAGTCGGACAAATGAGTCCCTACCATAGTGAGCAGCCACATGGAGGGGAGTCCAGCCATCATTGCTTTTTGCATTAATAATGTCACTCCTGTATTCTGATTCTAACATCAAGCGTGCAATCCGGGCCCGGCCATGCATAGCTGCGTAATGAAGAGCAGTGAAGCCTCCAATTAAGTCCTTAACCGTGGGATCAGCTAGAGTTAAAACCAAAATGAAAACATTAGTGAACTCTAGGACAAAACAATGTATTCTCCCATGGCACAGCACTCCAATTCTAGCCAATTCTCACACAGAATGTGAAGGGATTAGACATTACCAAGGACATCAAGTAGTTCTTCCTCTCAGTTTAAGTCTAGTTTCCATGAAAAACAAATATTGGTAGAAAGTTATTAAGCCTGAGCTAGTAGAAGGAAAAATATGTACAAAGTGATGAATACCAAAAACAGAGTTCAGATCACCATACCCCCCTTTGCTAATTCAGCCATCTCCTTTGGCTTCCAGACTCCCTCATCTCTGCATTGTTTCAAGTTTTATTTTCTGTTGCACTTCTTCTTGGTCCTAAAGAGAAGCACGTGTAGCAACATCTGCTGCTCCAAATTATGGGTAATATTATGGTCTGGCAGACTATGTTGTTTTAGGACATATTTGATAAAAAAAAGTTTTTCTGCAGTCTGTAAAAATCCTAAAGCAAGCAAGATGTATGTTAAAGTGATCTTAATAAGTCATGTTTCCATAAAATAAAATGACTAAGAATTCTTAGTTTTGCATGGTCTTAGGAGTTTATATGAATTAAGCACTACAGTATGTCAAAAACTGGGAAAACTCAAGCACTGTATAAACACTATTTTTCTAAAACAATTTTTAAAACCTCTCCTAAATCGACTAATTTCTGGGGGAAAAAGCTACCAGAACTTATCTGCTATGTAATTCTTCAAGTCACAGACATCTGTCGCCTGCCCCAGCTTTTTCATTAAGGCAAACATCAGTTCTTTGTAGCTTGAGGCCCTCTGGCATTCCTGTGCAGTGGGCAGAAGAGGTTCAAGACCTGCTTCCTCCATGTCGTGTAGGCCACTTCCAGCAGTTCAATGCAGAATGTAAACTGGCCAGACCGAGCTAGGATCAAAATGCTTTATTCTTACAAAAGTCACCCTGAATTTTTGATTTTTTTATGAAAAAGAAAAAATCATCAGTACCTTTTCATATGTATGGAAAATGCCTCCAAAGTTACATGATTAAACACTCATACGCTGTTTAGTAAAATACTGTTTAATTCTACAATATATTACAATGCCCAGATTCTCTTACAAAAGTCTGTAAGGCTGAAAATCATATGTTAAAATGGGAATAATACTGTGGAGAGTGAAAATTCCCATTTAGCAGGACCTGCTAACAAAAAACAATGAAAATTAATGTTTTTTAGGTAAACCGTATCACTTGAATTTCTAAAAACATTTAACCAAATTGACAGAATACAATGACAACATCACTTTTGTTTGTTTAGAGAAAATGAGGGCATATACCTGTGTTGGTTTTAATGAAAAGAAAAGCAGCACTTTAAAAAGACAGGCAGGAACATGTTAGCAAAGCATTTTGCTGCCATCTACTGGGTATGGTGCGAACACAAACTATTAGGTTTTATTTTGACATGATGCTGTTCAAATCTGTTTCACATAACTTTGCTCATATTAAATAGACTAAGCAAAGACAGGCATGAAATCTAAAAGATTCTCTCCTATTCAAATGCTGCAATGAATCTTGCCAAAATGTCATTTCTAATCTATACCTGGCCAAGCAACTGTTTCTAGACATTACCTCTTTACCTGTAACAGAAATTTAAAAATACCTTCTTTCACATCTCCCACCAGGGGAGCCTTCAAAGGTGCCAGTCAACATCCTTACTTGCATGCTACACTCATTATAAATTAAAATTGTGCTACATTAAATTGCAGTTGTACCTCTGATTTTCATTTTAGGTTTGTTTTGTTTTGTTTTGTGCTGGGGATTCAACCCCCAGGGCTGCTTTTCCATTAAGCCATATCCCTGGCCCTTTTTATTATTTATTTTTAGACAAGATTTCCCTAAATTACTGAGAATCATGCTAAATTGCTGAGGCTGGCCTTGAACTTGCAATACTCCAGCTTCAGCCTCCTGAGTTGCTGGGATTACATGTGTAAACCACCATGCCTGATGAGGTCTTTTTAAGGTTCTACTCACACTCTGGTGCTATATTGAGTTAAGGAAAAATACAGATTAACACACACAGCAATGATTTGCTTAATCTCAGATACACACACACACACACACACACATATACATACATACATACACACACATACACATTAGTACACGTTTTGGATCACATATGTAGTCCAAATGAATTAATGGACTACATCCTGGGTACATAGCACAGAAAGAAACGCTGGAGGGTAACTGCATACAATTTGTATAGTTAACTCTTCTCAAGACATTAATAACCAAATGAGAGATCATGAGGCAAATGAAGATGCAAACAAAATTTAATTTCAGGATTAACATTTGCCAATGCGAGAAGATAAGAAAAAGATCTCCCCTATAACAGCAACAGAAACTACAGAACACCTAGATATGTATTCACTAAGAAATACGTAGGGCATGTATAAAGTAAACTTCTTTGAATTTACTTAACTTACTTCATCTATGTACACTTAAACGTCCCTTTATAAAAAAGCCTTCCCTGAATACATCAGTAACCCCATCAAACCTATTAGTTTATCCCTTTAACAATGCTTTTCCCCCCTCCAGGTAGGACCTATTTTAAACAAGCTGTATCATAATTTCAACAAACCTATTCAAATCTATTGAAACATTTTAACACATATATAAATAAAAGCAAAGAAACATTCCTATGATGAATATAGCTTCTAAGAGCTTTATTGAATTGAAATAAAATTCACTCATTTTAAGTGTAGAGACTGATGAGCTGTGACAATTACATAAAGTTACAAAACCAGGAACACAGTTAGAATACAGAACAAGTCCATCACCTCAGAAAGTTCTTTCATGCCTCAGTTAACTCCCTGCCAAAACACTGGGACTCAGGAAAACCACTGATGAGGAAAAAAGGAAGTTTTGCCTTTCCTGAAATCTCACATAAAAGGAATCATGTCAACTTTTGTTTGATTTATTTCTCCTGGCATGTTTTGAAACTTATCCATGTTGTTTATCAACAATTCATTCCTTTGCCAGGCAATGTGGTGCACCCTATAAGCCCAGCAACTCAGGAGGCTGCGGCAGGAGGATCACAAGTTCAAAGCCACCCTCAGCAACTTCATGAGGCCCTAAGCAACTTAGTGAGACCCTGTCTTAAAATAAAAAATAAAAAGGGCTGGAACTGGAGCGGTGGCCCAATGATTATGCCATTTGCCTGGCATGTGTGAGAACCCAGGTTCAAACCCCAGCACCATGTACACAAGTATCTGAGCAACAAAAAGCAGATGAAAAACTAAATAAAATTGATTCTCTCTCTCTCTCTCACTGTCCCTCTCTCTTTAAAAAATAAATAAAATTTAAAAAAAAGGTCTAAGGATGTGGCTCAGTGGTTAAGCACCCTTGGGTTCAATCACCGGTACTTAAAAAAATAAAATCATTCCTTTGTATCACTTGAATAGTATTTCATTCTATGGATATACAAAATTTTTATCCATTTGTAAGCAGGTGGATATGTGCTATTACCAGTGTGAGGCTATTTTTTTGAAGAGAGAGGGTGAGGGTGAGAGAGATAGAGAGAGAGAGATAGGATGAATTTTATTTAGTTTTTCAAGTAGTCTTTGCTGCTCCGAAACTCATTGTGTACATGGTGCTGGGGTTCGAACTCGCATACTTGCACATTCCAGGCAAGGCTCCAGCCCCTACGTGAGGCTATTTTAATGATACTACTACGTACATTCACGTATAAGTATGTATGTTCATATATGTTTTCATTTCTAGGAAAGAGCTACTGGGTCATATTTCAATGTACATTAACAAGAAGATATTGCCAAGTATTAGTTTCTAGATGGTTATACCATTTTACACTCACAACAGCAACACATGAGCGCCCCAGTTCCACATTTTGGCATAATTTCTACCTAGAAACATGGCACACTGTGCTTTAAATTTACATTTCCCTGATAACTAGTGATACTGGGCCTCTTCAGACACTTTCTTTTGTGAATTATTTTTTCATATCATTTACCCATCTTTATTGGTATGCCTCATATTCAGGTGTAAAAATTCTTTCTATATTCTGGATATGTGACCTTTGTCAGATATGCTTTGCAAAATATTTTCTCCCAGTCTGTTGCCTACCTTTTCATTCTTCATACTGTATGATTTTTTTTTTTTAAGAGAGGGAAAGCAAGAAAGAATCAACTTTATTTAATTTTCCATGTGAATTGTTGCTCCAACACTCTGGTTTGTACGTGGTGCTGGGGTTTAAACTCACGTCCCTGCACATGCCAGGCAAGTGCCATAACCACTGAGCCACCACTCTAGTCTCCATACTGTATGTTTTTAAAAGTAAAATATTAAATTTTTATTTAGTCCGTTATCATTTTTTTCTTTTCTGTGCCTATTTAAGAAAGTTTTGCCCAACACAATGTCACAAAGATTTTGTTTTCAGTGGAATAAATCTGATCAAACTTTCTTATGTGCATGCATGGTGTGGTACAGTTGGTCCCAGCAACAGGTATATCCACAGGACACTAATTTAAAAAAAAGGGGGGGGGCTGGAGTGGTGGCTCAGTGGTTACGGAGCTTGCCTGACATGCACAAGTACGTGTGAGTTCAAACCCCAGCACCATGTACACAACGGAGTCTTGGAGCAACGAAAGCCATGTGAAAAACTAAATAAAATTGATTCTCTCTCTCTGTGTGTGTGTGTCTCTCTCACTGTCCCCTCTTCCTTTAAAAAAAAAAAGTAAACTCTAAATGGATTGAAGAGGGACTGGTGGAGTGCAGCAAGGGGAGTTAGGGATGGAGAGGCAGGGAATATGGGACTGAACAGGAGCGGGCTGTGTTTCATGCCTTTGTTATTATGTCAGAGCGTATCCTGGTGTTGTATGTAACTAAAAAGAATTTTATAAAAGAGATACTGTTTTCTTCTAGAAATTTTGCATTCTAACTTTCTTATGTTTAGGTTGATGATCTACTAGTAGTTAACTTTTGTGTTCAGTATAAGGTAAGGTCAGGGTTCATTATTTTCCAATAGCTATCTACTTGTTTCAGCACAATTTGTGAAAAAGACTATCCCTTTTCACAATGATTTCATCTGGTACCGTCACTGAAAATCAGTTTGCCATAGGTGGAGGCCTATTACTGAACTCTCTTTTGTTCTATTGATCTAAAGTCTTTCCATACACAAATACCAGGCTGCATTAACTACTGTAACTTTACAGTAAGTTCTAAAAGCAGATAGATATTCCAACCTTCTTTAATAGTAATTTGGCTAATATATTTTAAAGTCAACTTGTCAATTTCTTCAAATAAATCTACTGAAATTTTAACTGGAACTCCATAGACTCTCAAAGTGACAATCTCATTGAAATGATATAAACTATATTGATTTTTCCAAACCATACACCCGGAATAGTTCTCCATTTACTTCTGTCTTCTTTAATTTCCCTCAGCAATATTTCAGTGTATGGGTTGTACATAAATTTAAATTTATTCCTACAAATTTAAAAATTTCTTGCCATATATAATGAGTTAAAATTTCATTTTCTAAATGTTAATTGCTCAGAGAGGGATGTTGAATTGAGTTTTATAATATTGATCTATAGATAAATTTACTTTTTAGTTCTAGTACATTTTTGTAGATTTCTTACAATTCTCTACATGCAAATTATGTTCTCTGCAAATAGACAGCTGTACTTTTCCTTTCCAATTTTCTAGCCTTACGCCATTGCTAGAACCTACTAGAAACAAATATTGAGTAAAAGTGGTAAAAGCATATACCCTTGCCTTGTTCCTGACCTTAGAGCAAAAACATTCAGTAGTTCACTATTGAGTAAGACACAGCTGTAGCTTTTCACAGATACACTTCCTTACGTTAGATTACCTTCTTTTGTCTGTTTAGTCTTTATCAGAAATGAGAATTTTAATACTGTAACACACATTTTCTGCATCTGTTAATATGTTTATTTGGTTTTTATCTTCTATCCTTTTAATATAGTAAATTAATCAGCTTATTGAGTTCCTCATGTTAAACAAACCTTGAATTCCTGAGATAAATACTACTTTTTAATTTTCTTGATGGATTTGCACTATTTTGTTAATGATCTTTTTTCAAGTATTTGTTCAATCTCCAATACTGCCAAAGAAAGAAAACAAAACAAAACAAAAAAAAGGGTGGGGGAGAGCATCTTCAACAACAACAAAAAAAGTACAGACCAATAAAAATCATGGCTCTTCTTCTTAAAATTTGAACCCAGGTCCTCATGCATGCTGGCTGGGCAAGTGATCTACCACTGAGCTATATGCCCAGTTCAAGGATTTTTGTATCTGTTCTCATGAAGGATATTGGTCTGGAGTTTTCTTTGTTTCCAGTCTCTTTGACAATGCAAGTCTAATACACAAAGATAGGGAAGTGTTCTCTACTTTCTCAAAAAGCCTATATATGTGTTATAGTTTGGATGAAAGGTGTCCCCCAAAATCCCATGTGTGAAGCAATGCAAGAAGGCTTAGAGGAGAGTGAAAGAGTTATGATAACCTTAACTCAAATCAGTGAATTAATCCTCTGAGAGGGATTAACTGAGCATAACTGAATATAGATAGGAAGTGGCTAGAGTAGGCAGGTTGTTGTTGAGGGTGTGGTCTCTGAGGTATACATTTTTTATCTGGTGAGTGAAGTCTCTCTCTGCTTTCTGATGTGATGCCTTAAGCTGCTTCTATCCACCACACTCTTCCGCCATGATGTTCAGCCTCACCTTATGCCCCAAGGAATGGAGCCCTCCTTCTATGGACTAAGACCTCCAAAACCATGAGACCCTAAATAAATTCTCCTCCTAAAATTGTTCTTGTCAGGTTCTTGGGTCACAACAACAAAAAAGCTTACTAAAATAATGTGATTATTATTTGTTCCTTTAATAGTTAAAATAACAGAGATAACAGCTGAACCTAATGCTTTCTTTGTAGAAAGTTTTAATTATGAACTAAATTTCTTAAATTAATGTATGGCTATTAAATCATTGCTTTTTTCTTTGCGTCAGTTTTTCAAGGAACTTTTCCATTTCTTCTAAATGTCATAAAAATGTTCATTGAATCCCTTACCTATCTGACATCTATAGGATCTGTAGTAACATCTCTTTTTCTGTTCTTGAAATCAATTATGTTTTTTCTTTTGTTTTATTCAGTCTAGCCAGAGTTATCAATTTTATTGATCTTTTCAAGGAACCAGCTTTTCCTTTTCAGTTCCCATCAAATTTCTCTCCTGTTTGCTCCATTTCAATTATACAGATTTGTTTTTGTAGTTATTATTTTACTCATATTTTTACTTTGGTTTAATTCTAGTAGTCTATTGAAACTAGTTTGACATAGTCACCTTTCCTTTTCTGTTTTCTGTGCTCTTAATGTCATATATACTGCATTTTGTATATTATAAGCCCAATAACAGTTTTATAAGTATTGTTTTACACTATTATCTTTTCAGAAATGAAAAAAGCAAAAAGCGTATTTATACTATTTATGGCACGACCAGAGGTATATTCCCTAATAACAACTCACTATTCCCTGCAATGAGACTCTTAGCTTTTCTTCTACATATTAATACATACACACAGACACACACACACACACACACACACAACTATAATCATACTCTAATTACTTAACCCTTTATTTGTGTTTGAACACAGAAAATGCCTCTATTTTTTAAATAATATGCAATGGGGATGACATTTTTATGTAGAAAATATCCGCTGCTTTTAAGGCTGTCTTTGGAATAAAGTAATAGAATTTAATGAAAATTTATTAGGCAAAAAGCATATAACAGTTTTAAGGTTCTACAAATATACTACCAAATTGCTTTCTAAAAGTGTTCTCACAAATTCCCACCATGTTTGGGATTATCATTTGCAAAACCTTTTTTTTCTGAAAAGCCAGAAGTAGTTCTTACTTATTTTCATGTATTCCACACCAAGAGGGTTTTCTTTACTTTACTGAGTGGAGACCTAAGACGCTTTTCTTAGGTTCCTCTGGGAAGTCGCTCTATACACTTAACTTTTAGAGCTGCAGTCAAATGCTCTCCAGGCAATTTGCAAAAGCCCTGAATCTAAAGATGAGGAAGTGTACTAAGATATGGTCTCTTAATGCTATTTTCTAAAAATGTCCAATATGGGCTTGGAACTTTTAGAAAGATTCAAAACTAGAAAATAAAGATGATAATGACTTTTTAATAATTCATAACCTTGTAATAGATTCTTCTAAATCAACAGGACACTAGATTATCAGTACAGAAAGACTGCCAGGATGTGTACAGAGATACTACTTTATGCATCCTATATTTGTTGAAAATTTATAAAACCCTAAGTTTTTATCACTTTGAAAGACAATGTTTAAAAGTAAGGCAAAAATAAATGGATGGCTATGGAAGAAATCATGCTGAGTAAAATCAGCTTAACCCAGCTTAACTAATGGTCGATTGTCTCCACTCATCTGTGGAGGTTGGGACTAGACCCTTGCCAGTGAGAAAGTTGGTCTATTATCTTGTGTTAAATCCTGATAAGATGTAATGCTATACAACATAATCCCTCTCTAGAGATATTGTGGGAAGGGGAAGGGAGGGATAAGGGTGGGTAATTGGGGGGGCACTCCTGGGGGTAATTGTAATATCCAGAATCTATACTCATTTGATTTTATTTTGTTAAAAACTTGTATGGTTGTTCAAAAATTAAAAAAAAAGAAAAGAAAAAAAAGTAAGGCAAAAAAATGTCACTTATTACATCTGATGTTTTATACTTGTGCTAATGCAGGAGCCACTAGTCACATGCAGCTACTGAATACTTAAAACATGGCTAATGTCACTAAAGAGCTGAATTCATTTAATTGAAATTTAAACAGCCTCCATGCTATGGATAGCACAGTTTAAGAATGAATTATAGGGCTGGAGCAGTGGTTCTGTGGTTATAGCACTTCCCCAGCATGTGCAAGTACATGGGTTCAAACCCCAGCACCCATATACACAACTAAGTGTCAGAGCAACGAAAGCCATGTGAAAAACTAAATTAAAAGACTGATTCTCTCTCTCTGTGTCCTTCTCTCTTAAAAAAAAAATGAATGAATTATAGAGACAGTCTCACTTTCTCCCTTTTGAAATACTGCCATTATCAACTGTCCAGTTCAAACTTGCTTACTTATTCAACAAAACTGGATTTCTCCCATATCAGAAGCTAGCTGCTCCCTAGCAGGATTCCTCCTCTGACCACACCACTTTCACCTGCTCTCAGACATGGGGAGCATTTTAGCTCTGAGCTTTGCTAGCTCTGTGTGATCGCTCATCAGTGGTTTTACTAAGCAGGTGTATGGATTTAAAAATCAGTAAAATCTAATCCTTTAATACATTTCAGATAAATCATTTCTAGCTGCTTGAGTAGCTTATATTAAACACCTCAACCTTCTTAAATTGTATCTAGCTAACTTTATCTGTTCCTCTGTTAGCTTTACCATTTCAATAAATGGCAACTTTTCTTTTGTTGATTTCTTTTACCCCCCACCTTCTTTTCTTATCTTAGGTCATGGGGCTTTCTAATACACTCACATACTATAACAACAGAATTTCTAGAACACAACTCTGCTTTTCCCATTCCTCTCCATTAAATATTTTGACAGTTCACTAATGTCCCTAGAATAAATTATTGGATATGCTCCAATAATACTCAACTATGTTCAGTTCCTATAATCAAACACATTCCTTCTCTCCTTCAACCTTCCTGTTCATTCTACCATGTGCTCCATTCTTTTGTCTTATACACCTTTCAAGGTCTCTACTCAAACCCTGCTTTCTCTAGAAATCCATCCTTGCCACCCCAACCCTAGGCAGAAAAAGAGGACTTCACAGTACACGGCACCTAACTCGTTCTATTAGAACTGCCATGTTCTCTTCCAGGTAGTAGTCATGGTTAGGACAACAGTTTGACACCCATCTCCTCTGTTAGCGAAGAAAATGACCTTGGGTGAATTAGTTACTCTTCTATAGCTGCTTTTTCATTGTGGAAATAGATAACACACCTTCACAGTCGTAAAGACTTTCGCATACATTAAATGCTCAGTAAATATTGGCTATAAATCTATCCACTTGCTTAACTATAAAATGCCAGAAGGTTAGTAGTACCATGCTTATTTCTTTATTTTGTCTAACCCAGGGCCTGGAAGATATCAGGTGCTTCAATAGTTTCTGATTAAATATGAGTAAATTTTTTAGACGGGACCAAATAACCAACTCATCTATGAATTCTCTCTCTCTCTCTCAAACATACAAACACACATAGGAGAAGCAAAAGAGGGAGGAAAAGGAAGGGTGGAGAGAACAAAAAGTGCAATCCCGTTATGCTTTTTTTTTTTAAACTCATTTTCCCATGTTGGTGATTCTGAAAAGAGAAGGTCTGAAGAATTCAGGCAACTTTCTAATTCCATCACAAGGCTAGCCCCCTTTCAATCAACAGTTTTTGATAAAAGATCAGTCTTATCTCTTGTCAGGCTAGAAAACCCTTACTTTAGATAACTGTCACTAGTTTTTTTTCTCTTTCTCAGGAAAAAAATAGATACGGATTCTACCCTCATGAAGTTTCAGACTAACCAGAGACAGAGACATTGAATAGAAATCATTATCACTGACATGTGCTACAATAACAAGGCTGAGAACAGCATTACCCTACAAGGACATAAATAAGGATCTCAGCTAACCTGAGAGTGAGATTTGAGGGACAAGTAGGCATCTAAGCAAGGGAAAGGAGGCCAGGGTGGGGTGAGCATAAGAGCAACCTACCCAGAAAAATGCTCAAGTTCAGTGAAGGCACAAAGGAGACAGGGCTGCTGCTCAAAGCTGCAGCTGGAAAGGCAAGAGGAGCCAGATACTACAAGTAGATCACAGGTAGGACTTGGAGTAGCATGCTCAGGGAAATGGGAAACCACTGATGGATCTTGGAAAGGAAAGCATTTTAATTTTTCACTTCTGACAGATAAAATTATTTGGAGACTGGCTGAGTCAAAGGAAGGGAAAGATGATATGGAGATCAAGGAGACCAACCCAACAGTCCTGTGAAGAAAGAGGCTTCCTTGCCTAAGAGTAGGGCAGTCTCTCCCACGAAGAGGTGAAACCAGTGCATTTACAAGATAGATCAATAAGACTTAGTAACTGATCACATCAGAAGCAAGAAAAAAGGTGTTTATGATGGTTTCTAGATTTCCGGCATAGCAGTCCTAGGCTGTGGTACCATTTACTGGAAAAGAATATAGTGGCAGCAGTGGCCTGTGCTGTGCTGTGATATCCACGAGTTGTGAGAGTGGAAACCAGGACCACGCTAACTACAGAACATGCCTAAGCATTTTATATGGTCATAGGGAGCAGGGAAGAGGAATTTCCCCTCCCTCAAATGAATGTGTCTGCACTGGTTTCATAATGTGCCAGGAGAAACATTATCTGAAGCTCTTATTCTGTTGGGATAAAGGAAGCAGGTAAGAGATGCAGTAAAAGAAGAAAGGAATGACTTCTCCAAAATATTTTGTTTTAAAAAGATATTAAAATGTGTTATAGAGCAACAGTACTCAAAACAGCATTATATTGACCCAGGGATGGATACTAAGTAAGAAGTCAGAAATAGAACCACACATATCAGATTGTTTCAAATCCCAGAAAGAAAACTTTTATCTGATCCAACAGTGCACCATGACCAACTGAGGCTATCTTTATGGGGGAAAACAGGTGAAAATTGTACATGCACAAGAAACAATTTTGTACAGACCTAACTGCCACAAAATGTTATAGAAGAAAATACAGGCAAATAATGACCCCATAAGATGTACTTCCTAAAGAAGACATAAAAGGTACCAACTTCTTAAGAAAAAAGAAAAACAGAACTCACATACATTAAAATGTAGACTTCTTCCCATAAACAAAAACACTGAGAACTTGGAGAAACTGGGGTAGGGATGTGAATCAGTGGGAGAGCACTTACCTCCCATGTGCAAGATCCTGTGTTCAATACCCAGTACCACAAAACAAATCATTTTAAAAAATTTAAAAGAATGTGAAAAAAAAACTGAATTCAGAGAAGACATATAATTAAGAAGTGGGAATATATAAGCAATTCCTATAAGCCAACAAGAGAAAGACAGGAACCCAGTCTCGTAATTTGTTAGTCACAGCTGATTTTGCAAAAAAAGAGGCATGTCACATGGGGGAAGAACAAACCATCTGCCATACACCACCAGCAGAGACAGGAGAATGGGCACTGTCCCATCTGGTCCATAAGGACATAAGCAATCACAAACTCTTTGGAGGACAATTTGTCAATATCCATTAAAAAAAATTGATTGGCAAGTGCACTTCTAGGAATTATTCAAGAGAGGAACTCTCAAATATGTGAAAAGATTACTCAAGGGCATTCTCTGTAATATTACTTTTAGCAGAAAAATGAAAACATTTTAAAGTGTCCAACAACAGGAGTTAAGTGGAAATAAATCATGCCCATATAATAACAGAATAGGACTTAGAATTGTAAACTGACAAGGAACTATCACTAAGCTGTATGGGACAAAAATCAAGATACAGAATAGAACATTAAAAAGGGGGAACAGGCTAGAAGGTATAAGATGAAAAAATTAATTATGCCTATAAGCACAGTCTACCTCTGCTGGCACAAAAGAAACCGATTAAAGTGACGGCCTCTGGGAAGGAGACTAAGACTGGGTATCCACTTCTTTCTCTCTTTCTACAGTACCTTTAATTTTGTTTCTAACCATGTATGTACATATTAGTTTCTCAAAAAAATTTTTCAGAAAATTTCACCCTTTCTCAAAAAATAAGGGAACAAATGATAGAATACCTATAATAGTAATTACATACTGAAACTTCAACAAATATATACTGAATATATTGAATTCAATATATATTGAAACTTCAATATGCATTTATTGAAATCAGAATCAACAAGACTTAGTAACTGTTCATATCAGGAGCTAGGAAAAGGTGTCCATGATGGTTTCCAGATATCTAGTCCAGTCACATCCATAATGTATTATCTATGGTTGCTTTCACATTATGCTTTGTTATAGAACTCACGTGAGGCTTCTCTTTGGAGTAATGACAATATTCTAAAATTAATTGTGGTGATGGATGCCAACTCTATGATTATAGTAAAAGCCACTGAACTGCACACTTTTAAAGGAGTATGTGAATTATATCTATTAATTCTTCTTTGTGGTGCTAGTGATTGAGTCCAGTGCCTCAGGCATGCTAGGTGTATACTCTACCACTAAGGTACCTCCCCCCAACTCCTGTGAATCATACAAATAAAGCAATAAAGCTGTAGAAGTACTCTCTCTCCTTCTCATTTGTATATAGAGAGAATAGGGTTTAGAAACTGTGGCCCACAAATCAAAATGTGGCCCATCATTGGTTTTCCTCTTCTCCCCTCATGATTTTCCTGTTTTGTTTGTTTATTTTGAGAGAAAGTCTTATTATGTTGCCCAAGCTGGCCTTGAACTTGCAATCCTCTGCCTCAATCTCCCCAGAAGCAGAGATTACAGGCAGGTGCCACTACAGCTGGCTCACCATTGATTTTTATAAATAAGATTTTATTAAAATACAGTCACACCTATTACATATCATCTATGGTTGCTTTCACATTACAACAGATCCCTGATAGTAAAAATAGCTTTAAATCATAGACTTGAATAAAAGGAAACTGCTATAGAATAGTAAGCAAACTTATTACTTATGTTAAAAACCACATGCAATACAATACAGCATAATTTTTATGAGTACATGCAATAGCATTAGGATATGATCTGGAAGGATAAGCACCAAATGAACCTCAGACACACAGTTACTTACAGACAGTGGAAGGCGGACAAGGACTGGGGGTTGGCCAAAGGAGAGTTCAGCTTTATTTGTGATTTATTTGAAAATGTGTTTTATTTGTGCTAAGGAGACAATATCCATGTATTACCTGAATATCTGGACTTTTTCTTCTTAATTTTTTTTTTTTTAAGTGACTGATGGGAGCAGAAAGTAACAGGTGTAGGTGGAATAAAATAAGTGAGCTCTGGGCTGGAGTGGTGGCTCAGAGGTTCCGGTGCCTGACTGGCATGTGTGAGGACATGAGTCTGAACCTCAGTACCATGTACGCAACAGAGTGTTGTAGCAACGAAAGCCACATGAAAAACTAAATAAAACTGATTCTCTTTTTCTCTCTCACTGTCCTGCTCTCTTTAAAAAAAAAAGGGGGGGAGGAGCTCTGATCTTGATCTTAATTTTTCTGCATACTGCCAGAATTTTAAGTGTTCTGATCCTACACCCACTTTTTGTTTTATTGAATCTTTTTTTGCTGGCATTCCACTTACGTTTCCCCTTCATTAACTTCAGAACTGCGGTTTTTCAAGTTGTATGGTGAAATGTCATGGAAGACAACTAGGAAGCAGCACAGGCCAATGAATTTCTGGGTCCTGTCAACAATCAAGTGTTTTGGGCATATATTTCCCATTTCAGGGGGCCTGGGATGTATGACTACTTCTAGTCTCAGATTTAGCTTTGTCTTGCAATTACTCCATGGCCATAGCCTTAGTTAGTACTCACATATTCATGTAATTCACACAACTCTCACGAGAGCTGTGGGACTTTTAACATTTTATGCACTTCAAATACAAGGAGGTTTGGCTAGCCTTGTCACAAATCACAAGCTAGGAATGAAACTAAATCATTGATAAAGAACATTTCAGGTCCTACAGTGGCACATATGTAACTTGAGTTCCAACCAAGCTGTTTTACACCGTAATTTTTACAACTAATGTAGGTACAAATTAAAAAATACATATAATACATCCTTAAGAAAATCAAGCAGTTGAAGTTCAACTGGAAGAAAAAGTAAATTGATTTAGGACAATTATTAGTTTAAAAATCTAATGCAAAGGGATCTTCTTGTAGGATGTCTAGAAACTACATACAGTTCTGGAGAAGGCAAGTGCTCTAAAGCAACAGTAATAAAAGCAGGCATCCAAAATAAAAAGAAAGGCAAATTCGAAATGTAAGATACAATTAGAGCCAAGATGTTTTAAAAAAGCCTTCACTTGGGTCTTTCTGCTTAAGCAATTATCAACATGGAAAACTTATGCAATTCTCAATACTTCAACCACTTTTCCTTCTGAAAATAAAAGTACATATCCAGGATCAAGCAGGGTTGCTTAGTTGAAATAACTTGAGAAAACCTTGCTGTATAGAAACTTCATATGCAGGAGGACAAAAACCAAACACATCTTTTAAATAATCTGGTTTTAAACAAAGCTCAGTGTTTTGTTCACAAATTTTTTTACAAAGGAGAGGTAATGAGATGTTGAGCATTAACAAAAGAGAGGCATTAAAAACTGCAGACACCGATATTGCTGTGTCACTGTAATGTGCTGATTCTAAGTCCCCTGGAAAGATACCCAATTTACCGTTGTGGAAGAGATCATGATGAGTAAAATCAGCTTAACCCAGAGATCTAAGGGTCGATTGTCTCCACTCATAGGTGGAGGTGGGGACTAGACCCTGGACAGTGAGAAAGTTGGTCTAGTAACATGAGTTAAATCCAGATAAGATGTAATGCTTTACAATCTAATACCTTTTTTTTAGAATTATAAAGGGAAAGGGAAGGGAGG